>JAQQPU010013856.1:0-23607 GCA_029168905.1 Artemia sp. Kazakhstan ARC1039 | reverse complement strand
AATGTCGCTCCTTACTTTCAGTTTAAAAAACTTGTTTTTTTTATTTAATCTACCTAAAGGAGTTAGTAACATTCCATGCAGGTTATCTCTTTCTTATTTTTCGCCGGTCTTTTCGCTAGTTCCGATTTATGTTGGTCCGGTGAAGGTACGCGTGAGCAATCGTCAGAAGTCAGCGTATATCCAGAAATTTTTGATTTTAGTTTTAATGAATAATACATCACGGTTGAAGCTACAATAACTCTTACATTGAGGTTTCTATGATGATTATAGTTGTTGTGTTTTTTTTGTTAAATTTATAGCTTAGACTCTTCTTTTAATTTTCTTACTGTTATCTTTATATGCGTCTCTTTTTCTTTGTGTGTTTTCATACTTTTCAGAAATAGTTTACTACCTAAGGATTTGTATTCCTCAGATTCCGGGTCAAATAAAAATTGTTTGTAGTATTGAATCTCTGATAGGGGATGATGTATGCCTTCATACTTAACACATTGCGGATTCTTCTCTAAATTATAACAAATTTTTGGAGCTCTACATTTATCAAGGAGTAAGAGGTCTGTTTGAGTGGGTCCTTTGGAATAGAAATATTTGATATTGAGATTCTTTTGCAAACGTCTTATTAATAACTGCAAACAACCAAGTTGTTTTGCGCTTCTTTTTCTATATCTTGTTTTAACTTCCCCTCTAGCTGGGCGATATTTAGGGGTATTCGCGAGTCCTAATCCGTACTTATAAGTGTGGGGTGCATACCCTTTAAGGTTGTAAGTTAAATCCCATTCATTTGCATATATCTGATTTCCTTGTTCGTCCACAACTACCATAGCTGCCGAATATATAATGTTCTCCTTCGCATTCATTATTGTAATAAACTCCGTATCTATTATCGCCTAAAGGATGGGCCTTAGTTCTGTTGCCATGATCTAAAATGTTTAGTCTGTAATTAGACTCTTTTATAATAGTAATTTCTTTGTTTTGGTTAATATCAATCTAGGTTGGGACATGGGTCAATTTTCTCCTAAGGAATTCGGGGAGGAGACCGCCTTCCAACAAATCAAACACTGCTTGTGGGCGAGCTCATTCCAGGCTTTCACTTAAAATGTTTGACCACGTTTTGTGGGAAGTCTATCTAGGTTTGATTACACAACTCAATACTGAGTAGGGGATGGTTTCAATAGTTTATTTTGTAGGAATATAAGTTGAATTCCACGGAGGAGTATAGGCACAGTTTCTCCCACGTACTGAATAAAACACCGTTCGTGGGGGAAACTGAACGTCCACTTTCCATGATGCAAATTCTGTCATTGATGTCCATGACCGGCTAATTTAATCGACAACCTATGTACCATGACCGGTTATATTATAGATTATCAAGTTGATTAATTCACATTTGCAGGGTCATAGTTGATTTTCGTATGGCAGCTACCCGGTAGGCAGAATGTGCTAAACAGGACCCAAAAACACTATTTGTCACCATCGGCCAACCACGAGCTTCCTACATTGGACCTTATAATTTGATCACCAACGCTTTGACATCACTTGTATTATTTTTTTTCCCTTAATATTGATTTGGTTAACTTTACTTGCATACTGCTAAATTTATTGTGGTTGATCACAAGTTGATTTTCATAAGGGATTTGAAACCCGCCCCCTTCGACGAATAATGAAAATAAACTAACTAGTCGAAGGTTGCGGACACAACCTCCCAACCATAAGAACATTTGACTTCATGTTAATTAGGGATATTTCCATCTGTCAGGTTTTTTGATCGTTCTTCCTGACTGTGTCGTTACTTTTTCATCTGTTTCTTGTGGTTTTTTCTTTTTTGGTTTAGCTAGTGAAATGAGGTCAAATTTCTTGTATTTTTTTTTCAAAAATTCTTGCCCTTTCAATTTTGTTTCCTTTGCGTGTGCGGCTGCTGAAGTTGGTTTTGATTTCCCTATTTCTTTAGTTATCATATGGTCTGATTCGTCGTCAGACTCTTCGGAACTGGATTCCGATGATTCCACATTAGAACTTTTGGAGGTGGCACTTCGGGTTCTGGGGGTATCACCTGCCCTTCCTTCATAAATTTCTACTATTCTGGAAGTAGAGGGTTTATTCTCTAAGTCTTCGCCTTGCGTTTTCAACTCGGGAGACTTGAAAGATTCTTGAGAACTCTGGGAGGAATCTAAAGTTTTTGCGGGGTTTCTCCGTTGTTTAAATGCCATTTCTTCAGGGGGATGGGGCATTTTCTGTACTAGTGTTTCCCTCCATGAAGTCCATTGTTTGGGTTTGACTTTAGATACGGTTATATCATGGAATTGTCCTTCCTGGGCATCCTTAGGGGTTTGAGTCCAAGGCAGAGTGCTTTGCCTAGTTTTTATGGGGAAATTTATAAAATCCATCGCCTCTCGCAGATTTGTTTTAATTGAACCTTTAGGAGGAATTTTCTTTGCAATAATATCCGGAGTTTCTACCGCTCTATTCAATTCCTCCTGTTGTGAAAGGGGTCTCTCTATTGGTGTTGCGGGGGTAACCATATCGTCTGGAAATCTTTTGGGGGGACGAGGAGTCGAAATTCTATCAGGGGAAAATTGTGTTTTAGGAGATATCGTATAGTCTAGTTCTCCTGCACTCTCCGACGATGAACTTTTTGGGGTTTTTGGCGTTTTTATTCTCATCGGTACTAGGGATTTTCTTTTTGGAATAACTAGGTTTTTCATAGCTAAGAATTCTTCAAAGTTCTCTTGATCACTTTCATTTTCAAAATAATCTTGCTTGAAATTAAAGGGTCTTAGCTCTGCTAGTCTTGACTTAGGGGGGTCATCTTCTGCGTCTGATGATTCAGTAGATGAGGGATGCGATACCCATTTTTCCGGAAATTGGGCTCTTTTTATTCAGCTAACATGTGCTTTATAAGTTCTTCCATTATCGGGGTTTACCATTTTAAATGTAAAATCGTTATCGTACCTTTTGATTATTCTGTACGGTCCGGACAATTTATTAGAAAGTTTCTTGCCTTCTGTCTTTGCTTCATTTTCAGGTAGACACAGTCTCCTATCTTAAAATTTATGTTTCCTTTGACTTTGGGTAGGTTTCTTAGCTCTTGATTTATTTTACATTTTTCCAACTCTTGTCTTACTATTTTATAAGTTTTTCTCATCCTATTTATGAATTCTTGTTTATAATCTTCTGAGTTATTGTAATATTGCCGGGACTCTATAATTTTATCATATGGGATTCTAAAATCGCGACCAAAGAGTAAGTAAAAAGGATTGTCTTTAGTTGTTTCTGAATAGGTGGTGTTTATTATATTAGTTAAATAGGGTAAGAATTGGTCCCAATCGTTCCTGTTGTCTTTTGTATAAATACTTAGTACATTCGAAAATATTTTATGCCTATTCTCTATTTTTCCATTAGCTTGTGGATGATAAGGAGATGTTACTAATTTTTCTATGTTGAGAAATTTCATTAGGTCTTTTGTTACTTTTGAAACAAAGTTACTTCCGTTGTCATTTATGACCTTGTGTGGGATACCAAATTTTAAAAATAATTTCGCTAACGCCTTACTCGTGGCATAAGCGCCTTGATTTTTTAAAGCTTTTGCAAAGGTAAATCCAGAAAAGTGATCTATGACTGAAAGAATACAAGTATGGCCTCTGTTAGGAACAGGTAAACCTCCACTCGTTCCATATAGGTCAAACGAGACGATATCGAAGGGGAATCTCGCTACCGGAACTCTTCCCATTGGGGGATTAGGGTAAGCTTGGGGATTTTTCCTTAAGTTACACGGTTGGCATGTACTAACAAATTCTTTAAGTTGTGTTAATGCCGATGGCACGTAAAAATATTGTTTTAGTTTGTGGAAAGTTTTTGTTATTCCCAAATGTCCACCAATATCCGAATGAAAATATTCAAAAGCGGGTATTATTAAATTTTGGGGTAATACAGGTATTATTGAAGTTTGGTTTCTATTTGCCTCAGTGGTTACGATTCTACATAATATTCTTTCATCGAAATCATAGTAAAAGTTATCTATTTCTTTTCTAAGAGTTTTGAATTTATCTGGTAATATATCATCATTCACAAAATAATTAATAAGTGCTAAACACATTCCATCCCTTTTCTGATTTCTTTTTATATTTTCCAAAGACAAGGGACCGTAATTAACCTTACTTTCTTTCACTGATTCTTTAATTTTGTTTTTCTTGGATTTAATCTTAGTGTTAATAGCATTAACTTCCTTCCGTTCCGTTTCCGACGGTACATCTTCCGGAAACCTACTCAAGAAATCACACGCTGCATTTTTTTGCCTTTTAAGTATTCAAAATCATAATCAAGGTCATGGATTTTCATAATCCATCTAGCTAGAATTCCCGTGGGGTTTTTAAATGTGCGGAGGTACTGCAAGCTTTTATGGTCTGAACGTAGTATAAATTTTCTGCCAATCAAATAGTGTCTAAATTTATCCAAGTCATGGATTATAGACAATAATTCCAAATTTGTGGCAGAATAATTACTTTCACCCTTTGTTAAGGTTCTGCTTGAATAACATATAACTTTTTCTATTACTTTTTGCTTAGACGTTTCCTCTAGAGGATTGGGGTTTTCTACTGGGATTATTTGTGAAAGGATAGCGCTGATGCCCTTTGAACTGGCATCAGTCGTAACTATGAACCTTCCATTCTCGAAATCTGGAAGTGCTAATATGGGTTCCGAGGTGAGTGCCTTTTTGAGACGGTCTAAGGAAGTTTGGGCTTCCTGGGACCAGGCAACATTTTGGGAGTTCCCTTTCGTTAATTCCGTGAGGGGTTTCGCAATTTGGGCATAATTTCGTACAAATTTTCTAAAGTAGCCAGTAAGGCCTAAAATTCCTCTTAATTCTTTCATGGTCTTAGGGGGTTTGAGGTTCTCAACACATTTTATTTTATCTGGGTCTGGGGATATCTCTCCTTGCGTCACTACTACTCCTAAAAATTTAATTTTTGGTTGTAATAGATTAACTTTTTCAGGCCGGCATTTCAAATTGCCTTTTCTGAATTTTTCAAACACTTTAGCTAATGTTGCTAGATGTTGTTCCACATTTTCTCCCACGCATATAACATCATCAACGAAATGAATGATATTCTTTAATCCTCTTAATAAATGCAATAGGGGTCAACATAACGCGCTTGAACTCGTTTTAAGTCCAATGGTACTCTTAAATATTCATATGAACCACATTCGGTCGTACAAAACGCAGTTTTATGGACATCTTTTTCGGCTATTTTCACTTGGTGGTAGCCTTGGGTGAGGTCCAAAGAAGTAAAAATTTTGTTTTTGCTTGAAATAGAGTCAAGAATCGTCTATTCTTGGCAAGGGAAATTTATCACTCACTACTTGCTTATTAAGAGCTCTATAATCTACCACGAGTCTCATATCACCATTCTTTTTTGGGACTAAAATCACTGGAGCTGAATATGGACTTATACTGGGGAGTATAATCTCATTTTTTTCTAACTCATGAATTTTATTTTTTAACCATTCTTTGTGTTTGTACGGTACACGATATGGCTGTTTCACGACGGGGTTGCCGGTCGTTAAAATTGAATGTTCATAGAATGGTATCAGTCCTATATCATATTCAGACGCGGAAAATACATCTCTAAAATTCCAGAATAATTCACATAATTTCTTTTTGAGTTCCGAGTCAGTAATATGATCCATATTGAACTTGTTTAAAAATTGTGATTTGGTTAGGGGGTATTTGTTAATTGAGGTTTTAATACCATTAACTAGATTTCTTTTGGAATTTTCCTTCTTATTTAAGTCAGTTTCCGAAATAATCTGGATTTGAACCAAACATGTTCCCTTTTTTATTGTAATTGTATCATTTTCATGGTTATTAGTCACCCAAATAAAACCTTCTCCTTTGTCATAAGATATAATTTGTTCTTCACATAGTAAATTTTCGGGAATTTGCTTTGACGGGATTGCAAACCATATTTCGGATTTGCTATCCACTGGTTCAATCATCTGCGATATTTGAATCCTTTGCATTGTCCTGGGAGGGATTTTTGTTTTCCGTATTGCGAATCTATAATACTTTTCTTTCTTTTCATTGTCTATTAAGTTTAGACTAGTACTATCCGACAATAATATTGGCTGCGCCTGAACTACATTGGGGTTCCCTACTTGTTTCCACAATTCCACTATTTCTTTGATTTCTTTTGATCTATATTGTCGTATATCTCCTATCTTTATTTTTGCAGATTCAATCCACTTATTATCTACATTTACTTCATTTTTCCGATGTTGCACGGAATAAGAAAATGGATTTCTAGTTATGTCACGTCCTCTTTGTAGCGAGACATAAGGTTCAAAGCATTGTGGCACTATACCGTCGGTAATTTTATTAACTGTTACATTTTCTTTGTAACTTCGGTTAATATTCCTCAAGATAGAGGTTCCTCTTCCTGTCTTAGCCGGGTAGACATGCCTTTCGTTTGCTACGTCTAACAATATTTTATTTGACCTTAAAAAATTTGCGCCTATGATGGCTTCATACGGAAAATTGTTGCATATTATAAAATTTGTCGGGAAAATTCTATTATCCCTTTTCACGTCAAGGCGAATTGAAACTTTTGCGTCTAATTTGTGCCCTGTTACACTCGTTAAGTTTGGGTTATTGACATTTTCCGTCGCTTGATATGCGGAGGCAACATATAAAATATGCCTGAGCTTATAATGTTAACTGTTGCACCACTGTCAACTAAAGCTTTAAAGTAGACATTTGCCACACAAAAATCATTAAATATGGGTAACTTATTATTATTATCACTGAAGGACGGTACTACTATGGGTTTGGACCTGTAAAATATTCGAGGCTCCTTCTGGGTCCAATTTATTCTTCTGAGGGGCCTGACGCGTTTCCCTGGGAATTTATTTCATACATAGGTGCTTGCGTCAGAGGTTCAGATACGTGAGGTTCCATAGGCGTATCTAATTGATTCATATTTGTCCTCCTTTGCCACATATTATTGCGATAATTTGTATTTCTGGCGTTAGTGCCAGCTGTTGGTGGTGACTGCAAGTGCCGTCGGCTCGAGAAATTTTTATTCCCCGTGGGCCAGTTAACTATTTGCCGTCGGTTTGAAAATTCTGCGTTTCCCGTCGGCCGATAATTATTTTGTCTATTGGGGGGGGAGAGTTATACGAGTTCTGTGGGTATACATTATGAAATACCGGTGGGCGGATTTGAGGGTATTGTGGGAATATTGCGTCCTGGGTGTACCTCTGTGCGCCCCTGTTACTAAAATTTGTTCTCCCGAACAAATCACTTCCGTAATATCGTGTATTTCTGGTGGTGTCAGCATTAAATGATGTCGCCATTCTATTTCTAGAACGACATTCTTTCGCGATATGTCCAACGCGATTACAGTTATAACATCTTATTACTGGGTTATTTTCATAATTGTTTGGTTTTACAGGCTGAAAACGTACTGTTTTCTGCCTGGCGGTTTCATGTGTTATAGTTCTTTGCGGCACCGGGGATTTATCCCTTGAAAAGAAATTTGGGTATTCTTGATCACCCTTGGAGGTTAGGTTTGTTTTTGATTCGCCTATGCTATTTATCTTTGTCTTGCTATGATTTGCTACAATCATATCAATTTCTATCATTCGCCCTACCTCCTGAACTGCAAGGTCTAGTGTTTGGATATTTTTTGAAATTATCATCCTATATAATTTTGGAGGAAGTCCTTGCAAAAATGCATTTAGTATAATTTTTTCGTATAAATCTCCTGAGCCTCTGCCATACTTTGCTTATACTGAGATTCGTATGTTATGTAGATATTCCTGTACGTTCTGTGTATGATCGAAGCATATTGTTCCATGCTTTAGCTTGTTTGTTGAGCTCGTCTCAACAAATCTGTCTTTAAATGCCGTTAACAGTTTTTCTATTGTATTTATCGGCAATGTCCTACTCTGTCTGTCTAATACTTTTATGAAATTCCAATCCATCTCATTAGCATTATGCTTGTAAAAAGCCCGTTGTTTTTCGCCTTTGAAATCTGTCAATAGCGTCTAAAATGTTCAAGAGCTTTTTGTTTTGTAGAACAAAGAATGCGAATTTCTACAGAGTACAACAAAAGTACCTTTTGGAATTCTTCGAATTTAATCATCTCTTATTTGGTGCTTTTCAAAGGGATATTTGGCTGATTAATAAATGGGAGTTTAAAACAGAATTTCAAACTTAATTAAGGGATTTTGATTTACATCGGAAATGTATTTAGAATAAATTTTCCATATTTAGAGTATATATTGTACATGGTAGTCAGATTCGGAAAATGAGCCCCCTAAATCAAGATTGGCAGAGCTAAAACCCTTTAATTTTAAACAAGATTATTTTGAGGATGAGAGTGATGAGGAAAACTGAAGAATTTTTAGCAATGAAAAATCTAGTCATTCCCAAGAAAAAATCCCTAATACCAGTAAGAATAAAAACGCCAAAAGATCCAAAAAGTTATTCATCGGAGAGCGCAGGAGAACTAGATTATACGATATCTCCGAAAAACCAATTTTTCCCTGATAGAATTTCGACCCCTTGTCCCCCCAAAAGATTTCCAGATGATATGGTTTCCCCTGCAACACCAATAGAAAGACCCTGTCATTGCAGGAAGAATTGAACAGAGCTGTAGAAACTCCGGGTATTACTGTAAAGAAAACTCCTCCCAAAGACTCAACTAACACAAATCTGCGAGAAGCTATGGATTTAATAAATTTCCCAATAAAAACGAGTAAAAGTATATTGTCTAAGAATAAAACTCCCAAGGATGAACAGCAAGGACAATATCATGATATAACGGTGTCCAAGGTCAAAAATAAAAACAATGGACTTCATGGAGGGAAACACTAGTGCAAAGAATGCCTCACCCCCTTGAAGACATAGCATTTAAACAGTGGAGGAACCCCACAAAAACTCTTGATTCCTCTCAAAACTCTCAAGAATCTTTCAAATCTCCCGAGTTGAAAACTCAAAGTGAGGACTTAAAGAACAAACCTTCTACTTCCAAAGGAGTAGAAATTTACGAAGGAAGGGCAGGTGATACCTCAAAAAGTGCCACCTCTAAAAGTTCTAATCCGGATTCGTCAGAAACCAGTTCCGAAGAGTCTGGCGGTGAATCAGACCATAGGGTGATCAAAGGAATAGGAAAATCAAAACCGAATTCAGCCGCCGCACACGCGAAACAAACAAAATTAACAGGACAAGAATTTTTGAAAAAACAATACAAAAAATTTGATCTCATTTCGCTAGCAAAACCTAAAAAGAAAAAGAAGCAAGAAACAGACGAAAAAGTAACGACACAGTCAGGTAGAACGGTGAAGAAACTGGACAGATTAAAATACCCATAAAAATGCAAAAAAAGATTTTAATGGATAGGCGTCAAAAAGGAATAATAATTTAAAAACTTTTAATTTACGAGTAAAAATTATACAATTGTAAAAATGCTGTAGAGAAAATTTGTTCAACATATATCAATTCCCGAAAACAAATTCTAATTAAAGAGTAACACTGCATATGATTAATTCGAATAATTTCCTTTAATATAAAAAGTCTATCCGTACCATTCCGGTACGATGTATCCAGTCCAGCTGAAAGAAGCCGTGATAGGAAGTACTAAGCGAGAAATATTCATACACCTTAGAAATGATCTTTGGTTATTTTCTGTTCCAAGAGAAACTGTTGGAACTATGTCTTGTTACAATAATACAGAAAGAATAAATCCAAGTTATAGGACAGAATTACTGTTACAAGATGTGGGTACGATAACCATAAAACAAGGATGTCGACTTGTACCTAAAGAGTCAACTGTTCGAACGCCGTTAATTACCGCGAGCACCAAGATAATAAGTCCCAAAATAATTAATTTCAAGGCAATTAACCTGTCGTACACTATTCCCAATATAGAAAATGAGGAAATGAAAACCTCAATATGGTCCAAAATAGAAAAAAATAAAGGGACAGTAGAGCTTACAAAAATAAGAGAAGCATTAGACTCCCAGATTCCCCTATTTACAAATGAAGACCAAAGATTAACGTACGTGGACGATAGATACGGATTATTCTCAACCAATTGCTGGTGGAACATACTACTGACCGTATGTTTCGTATTCGCGACTTCCCTGACCATAAAAACCTTATTGACATTTAATTATGAAAAAATCCTAAGACTAAGAAGGCGAAAACCAAGAGAAGAACACGGGGAAACGGCTGAAATGCAGAAGTTAAACCTGGAACCCCATGAGAACGTCTAAGCCAAGAAAAAGGGAAGACATTAGAAAACGAGTGGGTATAGAGGTCTCCACTCGTCCTTCCTATGTCTTGTTCCCTCATTGTACGGTTGTTTACGTAAAACCGTGTGACTATGACGCTCCAACATCCGTTTCTTAAACAGCACGGACGTGCGTGAACAATGCAGGCATGAAATATGTTGTAAAATTAGACCTCAAACTGAATAATGTAGAGTAACTTATGTTTAAATTATTGTTTTAAATCTAAGGGAGAATTAGATAAGCATTGAAGAATTAAATAAGCCTTTTATCGTTGTTTCCTTTCTCAAAACAAATTTGAAGAAACCTCTGTTTTAGATTTTCCAATGGGAATTGTATGTATATGAAACCAACATAATAATAATATCGTTTTATGTAGTAATATCAGTGTATCTTTTTATATTGTCTTGTAGGGCAATCTTCACCCTAAAATGCACCTAATTATATTGTTTATTATATATTAAGACTACTTGATTTTAAAGAACGTGTGATTCTGCCTCGTTATTTTTATTGCAGGAAGTGGATTGACGTATTGGATATCGATCATTACAATGAGTTGTCCAGTGCAGATACAACCTAGTAGCATCTATTTTCATCATACCTCAACCAACAAAGAGTAATCACCATAGACTCCAGCCAATTTTCATCCCAGCTACGTCTACGAAAATTACAGTTACCTTTTGATCGTTGTTTCCTCGACAATGCACCATATTACGTATCAGGTAACATTATAGTTGAATCTCAGTATCCAGTGCATTATCGAAATACATAATCACATAAAGCCTGAGAACCCCATCGACCAGTACAAGATATAAGTACCTAAATATTACCCATGATAATCCTTATGGACACATGAACCATTTGGCTGTATAGTTATGATATTTGATGATCCCAAAGGCAAGCAAGTCCTAATGACGGGACGTCATTAAATAATGGGAAGGGTAATATGTACCGTGAGTAAAATATGATATATTTAAAATACAAAAAAAATAAAGTTCCTTCTTTCTAAAGATAATTCCGACTTCCTCTAATTGAGTTTAAATCTAGTTTCAAAAAAAGAAAAGTCCTTAATCAGCAAAGAGAAAAATTGCATTTTAGCCTCGGACAAAGAACGGCGCTATCCAGTTTTGGATTTCGCTAAGATAGTGGGCAATAAAAAAAGATGCTACACACAATGTTTCTCAGGAAGTTAAATCATAAGAGCCGTGCGAACTTTGGAATCATCAGAAATATTTAAAACAATTTATTGGACGAAGGGTTCGCATCCTTGGGCCAATTGTGAGCCAGCTCTTAGAGCGCAGGACAAAAACTATATTTTAAAGTGTGGTAAAAGTGCTTCTTTGGGGAATTGGTAAATCAGATTCAGGATTATTAGGATCAGAATTATTTCAGCGTTCAAGCATTGCAGTTCAGACATTATTATTATCTCTGCTCCTATTTGTCGTCAATTGAAGTGAGCTTTGTTGTACACCTAAAATGTAATTCACAATAAACCTATTGCCTTTTCTACTTGTGTTTGTTTTACCTTATATGTCTATATCCAGTCGCAAGACAGGTAATTAGTTCGTATGCCTCCAAGGTACGTTACCAGGGATTTGATCTCCAGATAGCTCGAGGAAAAGAGGTTAAATTTATATAGCTACACATTTTATTTTCTCTCAATAATTGAGGGTGGCGCGGTCATAAATTCACCTTACTCCCCATTGCTGTGGCGCAAGCCTTGATGGCACAATCTTTAGCGCTATAAGCGGCGCTAACGGAGAACTTATAAGGTGTAAGTTCATGGTTTTAAAGCCTAAGATTACATTTGACGCGGTCAATCTTTATGACCACAATTAAGCCCAGTCCCATAAATTTTATCGCTACACAGCCATCCTGTGTTTTTGCACAAACCATTTCTGTTTACCTTCCTAAAATTTCTACAGGCAGCCATCAACTTTGGGTGATGCTAAAAAATCCTACCTCTCATCCCAGTACCAAAGCAAATAATTGAAACTAGGACTTAAACTTCAGCCCTTTAGGACATAGATATGCAAGTCGAGCAATATTCATCCATAGTTATGCCTGTTAGTTTTTTTGTAATTATTTAATTTATTTCCTGTTTTTAGGTTTCATTTATTGATTCATAGTAATTTTTGTTCATTTAAACTTTGAACTACTGTATTATATGCCTTTATTTCTGTTCAGTTTAGTTTAAAGTTGCCTCTTAATTTTTTTTTGAAAAGTGTTTATTTTATTAATTGCTTCTAAATACAGTAGCTTCATTGTCTGTAGAATTAATTTACTGTAAAGCAAGTGGGAAAACAGTAACTGGATGATATGACAAATACTTTTTATGATTCAAAGATGTTTTGCTGAATGTTCTTTTTAATTTTACTGTTTTTTTTTTATGCAGCAATAGTTGTTCTCCAGCCAAATGCTTCAAACAATTATTGCCCAGTACTAAATAAACCCATGGAACTGATTACACTTCATACTAAGTTTAGTGGTAAAATTTCATTATTTTTTAGGTCATTTATCATCAATTGCTGGTTCTTAATGGCAGATGAAGGCAATTTAAAAAACAAAAAACTTTTGTGTACAGCCTAGTAATAAGATAATGGATCTCTGGTCAACTAGGTTCACTGTGTGATGGCACTATCTCAGTAGTATTATACATGTTAACTGTCTTTCTGGCTATGTCTCCAATTTACAGAGGGGGTTCAATTACATGTTTATTTTTCTCAACTTCAGAATTTAATAGCCTTCTTTGAAAAAATGATGGAAGTACTGAATACTGTAAATGATTAAACAAAGCACTGAAATACAAAGTTTCATGACTCTGGAGGTCTGGTACTATGACAACATCTACTTTGGGGAATTAAAAATTTGCGTAATGGTGTTTCAAGTGTGAAAGTTGGAAATTTTCAAATTCCCCAATGTGTTAACTTTAAAATTATTGATATAGGCCTATCTTGAATTTTAGGAGATTGCAAATTGACATACTTTTATTTAAAGTCAAAACATGTTTTTCACTGCCTGGTGACTGGTAGGTTACATTATAGCCAGCCCTATTAAACTTAGGAAGAGCAATGAATAAGAAGTCAAATGATAGAGTCCTTTTTTTTAACATATTTCTGGTTTATGATGTAATTTTATCAGAATTTTGGAGTTTAACATAATAGGTAGTCTAAAAGTGGTGATAGCAAAAATGTAAGGAGTTGTCAATTTTCATAAATGTAAGGAGTTACCAATTTCTATTTGGAAGCTTTTACTGAATTAATTTTTTTGCCTTGATTAACTTTAATACTGATACTGACATTCCTTCCTTCCCCATATATTTTAGCTGGCAATCTTTCCTTTTCTTGATTATTTTGCTACCTAGAAGATGACCCTATCTCTCAGCACACTCTTTAGCATCCTTTCTAAAGAGAAGTTAATATTTTGATATGATTTTTTCCAATAAAAGATTTGGCAGTTATTTATAGGAAAAAATTGTTGCTTATTCTGTTCCCTTCTTTGTTTCCATTAAAAATTCAGAATCAAGGTATGAAAGATTTAAAGCCAAACTGGCCAGCCATGACACAAACAAAGATAAATCTCAAGATGAAGAAAACAAATAGGACTATGGCCAGCAAAAGGAAAAGACAAACTAAAACACCATGGATATTTTGCCTGTATGAAACAAGGTGTCTTCAACACTAAGAAACAAAGATAAAATCTAAACTAACCTAAAACTAAACAAAATCTGAAACCAAGAAAAAACAAATATATGTAGCCTATGATGTGGGTTCAGCCAATGTAAAACCTTCCAAAATAATAAAAAATACTATTAACATCACTACTCAAATTACCAAAGTTAGAAAAGTTAGGCCTTCCCAAAACTTAGAAAACTACTGGCATTTATTTAGAATAGGGTAAACATACAAGAAAGACTGCATCAAAATCTCAAAGATACTGTGTGAGTTATTGCTAGTGATGCATTGCTCACTCCTTGACAAAGATTTGAACTTTAGTTTTTTGGGGTTGCAGGAGCAAAAAAAGGTACCTAGGTGGTAAACTTTTACAAAATCATATTATTGACTTACAAACAAAGTGAATATACCACTTGAAGCCTTTTTTATGCTCTTTCCAAATATACTAATCATTTTTGTATTAAATGAATTTTACCCCCACCCCTATATACCAATTCAGGGTATATATTTCCACATTAGGGGGGTGGGGTAGAGTTTAAACTTACCTTCCATTTACATCAGAAATAAAATTTGCCCCCACTGCCCCTAATGTGCAAATATATACCCTGAATTGGTATAGATAGGGGTGGGGGTAAAATTAATTTCCAACAAAAAGAATTATTATATTTGGAAAGAGTAAAAAAAAGGCACTGAGTGGTATATTTACTTTATTTTTAAGTCAATAATATAATTTGGTAAAAATTTACCAAAATTTGTTTCTGAACTATTATATTTTTATCCTATTTTGTTTTATTTCATTAGCATTAAGAAAACTTCACTTCTTGCATGATTACCAGATTCTAAATAAGTACAAAACTACTCAATGATCTAATTGACTCAAATCATGTATCAATCTTATATTTTGTGAAATTTGCTTAAATTTTTCACCTAAACCAAGTACATAAGGTAAAGAAATATAAATTTTTGTCAAATTCAATTTGGAAGACTCTAAAACTGTAGGCTAGTTAGTGCATTATTATGTTTGATTTGTTAATTTTCTATTATTTGGCCAGTGAGTCTAATCAGATAATCATTGCAGAGTAATATGTCTTTTAAATACAATCATTCTGAATCTTGATATTCCTGGAAACAAATTCTAAAAGCCCTAACAAATAATGAAATCATAATTCCTCTTTTCAATGAAAACAGGTAGAATTTGCTCCTAGGAATATTGTGGTTCAGAATTATTGTATTTCAGACATTCTATTTATAAATGGTTATTTGATTAAATTGATTATGTTTAATGTACAAAACTCCAAATTTAGTACCCTGAGACTTTTAAAAGGACCATCAATTGGTAGCCTATGTTCATCTGTTAGCTTGCAAATTAATCAACAACAGCAAAAGTCTACCTCTTAGTCTGTATGAAAATCCAAGGGGTATTTATTTAGCCTTGTGTCATCTGATAAGGAGACATGTTAAGAAAACAATTCTTATTTTAAAATATGTTTAATGATCCTAGTTCTTATATTATCTAATAGGAGAACCTTTATCATCAAGTCTTTCCTCTAAAAATCCTTCTTTTTCCAGCTTAAGAGAAAAAGTTTCCAAAAACCACACTAAAAGTACCACGTTGCTTAAGTTTTTTTAAATTGCCCCTATAAATTGTCACGTAATAAGTTGTTTTTTAGAGAGCGTTCATGTCGGTCTTTTTAAAAGTTTTTTTTAAAGAGCAGTGGCGATGAGCCAAAATCAAAATATGAACGCTTAAGACCGGCATGAACGCTCTCTATAAAACAACTTATTAAGTGGCAATTTATAGGGGCAATTTAAAAAGACTTAAGCATTGAATTTTCAACGAGGTGATTTTTGGAAACATTTTCTTTTAGGCTGGAAAAAGAAGGATTTTTAGAGGAAGGACTTGATGATAAAGGTTCTCCCGTTGGATAATACAAGAACTAGGATCATTATACATATTTTAAAGTAAGAATTGTTTTGTTAACACGTCTCCTTATCAGATGACACAAGGCTAAACAAATACCATCCAAGGAAAGTAAACGAGTATTAGGTTGAATTTTAGATGCTAACAAACCTTGTCTATATCAGGACCTACTAAACAAACTGCATGACCTATTTCACTCAACAAAAATTTCTTGATAGAGCCAGCTTTTGCTTTTAAGGCTTTACCACATTTCTTGAAATTGCAAGCTTTTGTTCCGTTTACAGCTCCACAGGTACAAGTAGTAATCCCTCTATTGGACCATTTTGTCAGCCCACTAAGGATTTTTTTCTTGTCCATGTTGATAATCGTCAAACATTTTGCTTATTTATTTGCAACTTTATTGACATCTAACAAAATTTACTTTTGAAATTTTTCCCTCATAGAGATTGGGCTAAATCACCAATAGTCCGAATCGCCGTGTATATTTTTAAAAGAAGAATTCTTAAACATTCTCATTGAAACAATCCTATCCCATAGCGCATCAGTTAAGATTTATCTTCTTCCTTTTATGTTTATGGTTAATTCTGTCACAAGACCTATTGCATATGACCTATTGGTTGAACACATCAAGCCCAAAATATTTTGTCGCAAGACAGCAATTTGTAATTTGACTCACTTTCACTACTCACTAGCCAGACTCCGAGCGACAAAATTAACCAGAAACTTAAAAGAAAGGTGGCTAAATCTGACTAAATACACTAACGACAAAAAAAATCAAAGGAAGAACTTAACAAGGTACTTGTGTATTATACGCCAAACACTCAAGTTTACCCTGTGTACAACTCGAGAACAAATCGGTTTCTTCGTTAGTTTCTTTCAGCTTAGCATGAGACAAGACAAGTGAAAGAATAGGTGAGAAATATATAATTTGGATTATATATTTGAACATTAGAGGGGAGAGGTAAAGTATTTGGACAATTTGAAAACAATTCTTACTTCATAATATGCAGAATAATTGTGCCTAACACATTTAGCATGCACACCCGATATACTTAGCACCCCTAAAGTGCAAATATATAGTCCAAGTATGTTTCGAAACTATTACTATATTTTCATCATATTTTGTGATATTTCATTCAAATTGAGCATCAAAGAAACAGGTTCTGAGTAAATGAAGCACTCGAGTGCTCGGTATATACTTCAACTTCAACAAGTACACTTAAAATAAATTGAATAGTTTCGTTTTAGTCCCCTTTATATTCACCATGCACGATTTCTAGATTTTTTTTCCGGGAATATTCCGCCAAGATTGAGATATTTCTAATGCTCCTATAGTATTGCCATTGTGAATTTGACATTTTGCATGAATTCAGATTGATCTCTCCTTCTGTTCAACAATCTCAGTGGTTGAACAACTTTTACGATCAAGTCAATTTGTAGAAACATAGAAAATTTTATGCTTACCAGAGACAGTCGATCATTCCTTAGGGAAAAATGAATACTTGCTCTGCAAGTATTCATTCAAATTTTATATTTCCTGAGACAGTCGATCATTCCTTAGGGATGGTCAAGAGACAGTCGATCATTCCTTAGGGAAAAATAAATGCTTGCTCTGGCACCATTAAATTTTAAAACGAATAACTCATTTCTCGCACGGGAAAAAAAAATTACCATACTCATGGATAGTCTATTCATTCCTTTAAAAATTACCACTTTATAAAAGAACAAACGATTATTCATGACTAAAGTAATTTTGAAAAATTAAGTTTTGCTTAGAGAATTTGATTTCTTCCTTGTGATATTCCCATGATTTTGAAGAAGTCCTTTTAAAAGTTTAAAAGAGATATTGCTGAATATGGTACTGACTTGATATTCACCAAGTCTGACCGAATTCGGATGCGTATCATGCGAATTCTCTGACTTTAATTCTAAGTTTCAGTGTCGCACAATTTTAGGAAGCAAAAAATTGCCTTTTACAGATTCAATTTGAATATGTGCGAAAATTCATGGTCCATGCAGCATGATTTCATAAAGACACTGAGAACCTTCAAAGGTTAAACTGCAATGAGATTGCAAATTTCGTAGTTGATGAGAATCCAGCATTATTATTTCATTTTTTTTACAATTAGGGGATTTTATGGTTAATTTACAGAACGAAAGGCAGACATTAAACACATCATATAACAATCAACCCTTCTTTTATCATGGGCAACGTTATAGCACAAAATCAATTATTTCTGTGAAATTTATCAAAAGCTAAATTTTTTTTTTAGATTTCTCTTGATAAGAAGCTTTGCCAAACGTATTCATATTCTTTGAAATTATATTCTATCAAACTTGCATATTTTCCTAAGAGATAATGTCACCAATCCCGGGAAGCTAGTCCGTCTAATAGCTACCACATGCAAAGAGACAAAATGCTGTGTTAAAACCTCTGTGGCAACATGCGCTGCTTCGAAATGATGACTGGCGTCAAGCAAGGTTGTGTCCTTTCACCTTTTATTTTCGTCCTAGTTTTAGACTACATCTTTACAGATAAATGGGCATGAAATCTGAATTGGAAGAAAGCTTCTCCAGGATGTCGATTTTGCCGATGATGTTGGGCCCACAAAAGCGGAAAAGCAAAAGCTTCAGGACTTTCAGAACAAACTCGCGAATTAAGCTGAAGCATTAGGATTACGCGCCAGCGTTCAAAAGACTAAAATTATGTCAATTAGCAATTCACTCATGAGAATCCGACTATGAGATAAAGACATCGAATCGGTAACAGACTTAAGTACTTAGGGGAAACAGTAACTTCCAGAGGTAATTCTGAAAAAGTATTACGCACCAGAGCAGCCCTAGCCAACATTGCATTTCAGAGACTTCTACCAATCTGGAAATCCATGGCATACTCATCGAAGCTGAAACCCTGACTGTTCAAGTGCAATGTTGTGTCTGGTAGTTTCAAGTGGGATGCCTACCGCAAAATGCCTAAATCTGACCGCGAAACATGAGAAACGTCTTACTGCATTTGAAAATACCTGTCACGAGCAACGAAGAGATCCGTACTCGCAGATGCCAGCAAGAAGTCACCTCCGTTCTGAAGCAACGGAGATGGCGATATCTTGGACGTATTCTTTGCATACCAGATAATAAATGCTCCTGCACTGGGAGAAGCATTTACACCTGAAAATGACAGTTTTCAGAAGAAAAAAAAATAGTCATATATAGTTTACAATTTTTATCTAAAAAGAGAGAAAATAAAAAGCAATGGATTTTTTTTCTTGTTTGTTGACTCAGGAAGCGGTACCTTGGCTCAGGAGCAGAGGCTGTACAAGGAGCAGAAGAGCTTAAGTGAGCAGTAAATTCGTTTAGGGAGGGCTGAGAAAAAAAGGCAATTTATTTTAAAAAAGTAAAGGGTTCTATTTCTTTTAAAATGAGAAAAGAAAGCATAAACAACAATTTTACTGAAAATAAACAAACTTAAAGTTGAGAACCCTTCATTTTTATTTTAACTTTACAATTACAAGAAGGCTGATCTGTTGCAACGACTTTTTATGTAAAAATGAATGCCATTAATTAATATTAATATTCACCAAATTAATATTCAGTCTTCTATGGAGTTTGAGCATTAAAATGCCCAAAAGGTTGACTGCTTCCCTCGAACTTGAAAGATTATTACGAAAAGAAGAAGAACAAGCTTGGAGGAACATAAAGGGACACTTTACTAATAATTATTTTCAGGCCAAATTAAAAAAAAATCAGTTATTAACAAAGTTATTTTCAATTTATTAATTAATTGTTAGTTTGTTTTTTCCACGCTCTTTATGTTGATATGTCGAAGTAAACGGTTAATTTTAAGCGGTGTGACGCCACCAGATGATCACCTTAAATTATTATCAATTATTCTAATTTAATTATTTTCATAATTATTATTATTTTATTATTTTTTAAAATTTATTCTTATCTTATTAATTAATTAAGACTTTATTAATCATTTTCATTTATTAGCTGCACTCTCTATTTAATTTTTCTAAAAATGAATAAAAAACAAATACAAAATGATCACAACTGTTAGATTCTTTATTTGGAATTTTGCACCCCTTAAATGTCTGCCCGGGGCAAGTCCCGCCCTAAAACTGCCTCTGCTTCTGATTTTTATCTTCTTTTTTATAGGCTTGTTTTGGTAACGACAATTGGGTTCGTTATTTTCTTCACACAGATCATTTGACGATTGCTGGTTCTAAAATGTCAAAATCATTGAAGAATTTCACTACAATTGAGGAGGCCTTAAAGAAGTATAGTGCTACGCAGCTTCGGTTTTTATTTTTACTTCACGACTGGAGAAATAACTTGGAATACTCTGAAAGAACAATGAACAAAGCTATGACCACTGAACGGAAATTCAAGGCAAGTATTTTTATTAGGGACGTCTAGAATACGAAATGCGAACTCAATACTTGGATTCTCAATAATAGGTGTTGTAAGGTTTGTTTATAAACAAATTATACGAAAATTGAAGTCACCCACCCCTCCCCCTAGTTGTGATACCCCATAGAATTATATACTGAGGGGTATCTATTTCGACTTATCTTTAATATTGCTTATCTTTGAATGTTGCCTTTAATATATACTTAGGCGCTCGGTTGCTTAAAGAGACGTTGCCCTTTACTTATTAATTTGTCCTGTGTTAACTGATTTGCTATTTTATTAGTAATATATACAAACTTTAAAGAAAATAAGAAGAAATAATAACTAGGGCTCATTTGAAAGACTTCACTTCTGAAGATGGGGTTTTCCCCTTCTCATTTGTTCTTTTGCAGTTTAGATAGCAAAAACATTTTAAAAATATAAGAAAAAATTGAGCACTAAGTAGTTATGTCTTTCGTTTTCAAAAAATAATTTTGAATATCTCTGTTTATTATTCATTTCGTTTATATTAAACCCAAATAACGGTATTTATGATACAACAGTTGAAAAAGGAATGAGACTAAAAAAGTCTCTGCTGAGAACAAAAAAAAGGAATAACTATGCATCACGCGTATAATTGACTCGTATACTATGTCTCCCGTGTTTTGTATATTTCAGCTTCCAAAGGACCTTCTTTGGGGATCATTTTACCGTAGTTTAATCTGATTTTTTTTTTCTGTAGTTTAATCTGATTTTTTTTTTATTTTTTTTTTTTTTTAAATGAATGCCATTACACAAAAAGACGGCAACATATACTGGCTTACACTGAAGTTTTCAAAATTTACTGCTCAGCTCTTTTTTCGACCTAGAAAAGAAAAAGGCGTAAAACATAAAAGTGATCCTAAAACAGAGAGAACCAAATTAATATTCAGTCTTCTATGGAGTTTGAGCATTAAAATGCCCAAATAGTTGACTGCTTCCCTCGAACTTGAAAGATTATTACGAAAAGAAGAAGAACAAGCTTGGAGGAACATAAAGGTATACTTTACTAATAATTATGACAAGACGTCAGTCTATGACTTTATAAAGTAAACAATAGGTTAAAAATATTACATTGATTCGATAATTAGGGTTAGAGGCTTCTAAGTGGTGCTTAGCAGAATCATAAAACAAATGTGCATCCAATAATCATTAGCGTTGACTATCAATGCTCTTTTCCCCTTCCATTTGTTTGAAAAAACTAGAATAAACAGAATTTACTGGAGTTACTTTGTATATTTTGATGAATTACGTTTTTTTATTATTAAAAATTATGGTATGCTTTTTTGTCAAAACTTGTCAAAACTAGGTAATTCCCCCTAGTAACAGTCCTGCTTATAGGTGAGTGAGTGAGAGAGAGAGAGAGAGAGGAGTGAAAGAAAGAGAGAGAAAGAGAGAAAGAAAGAGAGAGAGAGTGAGAGAGAGAGAGAAAGAGAGAGAGAGAGAGAAAGAGAGAGAGAGAGAGAAAGAGAGAGAGAGAGAGAGAAAGAAAGAGTGGGAGAAAGAGAGAGAGAGAGAGAGTTGCCCAGACTTCACTTCCGTTTTTGTCGTTAAGATTTTAATATTATGATTTAAAAACACTAAAAACGATGAAGGTTAAAAAAAAAAAAAAACAAGTTATCTCTTCACTAGGGGATAAACAGTCTTTATTTAACAAAAGTTCCTGAAATTTGCCACAAAAAAGTATTGACAGCATATTACCAAATTAAGCTATCAGTTAATAAAAAAGGCTCTATCGATCAGCTTAATTTTAAGCAAAGATAGTAATACCACAATATGTGGATGCAATAAAACAATGCTAAGATCTTTTCTTTGTGTAAATTTGTATTCTACAAAACAATAGATACACAGAGCAAGTGAAAATCCAAGATTTTGTTTGGGGCGGGGAGAGGGATTTGACAAAAAAAAAAGATTAAAAAAATACATCAGAAATTTTTTTATATGTATTTTGTTCCGTTTTACAAGTCGGACAAAAATTTTGAGCTTCTAATCAGTACCAGTTCAAACTTATTCTTAGGCCTTGGATTGAGATCACTAAGAACAAAGCTTAATTTAAATATGGGTAAGATAACGTAAGGGTTAAGTCAAAAGAGTGCTGATTTAAAGGGAGGTCCAGTTAAACAAAGATTTAGTTAAATGGGGTTGAGTTGTACTCAGTCAAACGAGGGTTCATTTAAATGGGGTTGAGCAGATCGCGGACTGGGTTCCACACGGCCCACTTAAACATGGGGTCAGTTGCACGAGAATTCAGTCAAATAGGGATGAGTTACACTTGATTTGGATTTCACAGGGGTCTAGTTGCACGAGGGTGCAGGTAAATACAGTTGACTTGCACGTGGGCCCAGTAAAACGGCGGCTCAGTTGTACGGGGATTCGGTTAAATGGCGTTAAGTTGCACGGAAGCTCAGTTACACTTACACCTTTTTATACAATTAATTAAAAAAAAAACTTTCCGAAAAAATAAGTTTTTCAAAGAAAAGTTAAGGTCATTTTAAATTTAAGCTCGGCAGATACAAATACCTTTTAAAATTCAAACTCAAAACGACCAGAAATTACTATTAAAGAATGAATGAAACCAAAGACAAACAGAAATTAAATAAACAATCATAGCAAAAACATACAACAAGTAATGATATAAATGAACAAATAGATCTTAAAGCGAGTAAAGCTTAGATTGAATATGAAAATCAAGCTTGAGACGAAAAAAATATTTTCCTATTGAAGTACAAATGAAACTTAAAACTAACAGAAATTAAATAAACGATCAATGCAAACAAACATACAATAGATATGAATGTAAATTAATAAATAAATCTTAAAACGAGTGAAACTTAAATTGAATATGCAAACTAAACTTGAAAAAAAACAAAAATCACCACAAACAAGAGTTTGGGTATGACCTCCTTCTCTCACTGTAAAAGTCTAAACCTACTACGTCATTGGCGCTTTACTGAAAACCAATTTTGTGACAAATATTTTCTTTTGTACTTATCTCTGAAAATAAACATTAAAATCATAGTAACATTTTTAACAAATGAGCTTTCAGCAGTTAATATCATTAGTAATCAAATATTTAGTTTAGTTTATTAGCTCTTTTGTCTGGTACCGCAGGATGTATGGAATTTGTTAGGTTATCATAAAAAATTTTTTGAAACATTGAAAATACCAACGATAATGGTTATTATTTTGACTCTACTCTGACCCTTCATGCTTTAAAAAATCTAGATCGTTTAGTTTATTTTTGTTTTTAAAGGGAAACGCAGTGTTCACAATAAATTTCTTCTCCCATTTTTT
>JAQQPU010013855.1:12393-23610 GCA_029168905.1 Artemia sp. Kazakhstan ARC1039 | reverse complement strand
TTTTTGTAGATAGGAGCTTGAAACCTCTACAGTAGGGTTCTCTGATACGCTGAATATGATGGTGTGATTTTCATTAAGGTTCTATAACGTTTAGGGGGTCTTTCCCCCTTTTTTTGAAAATCAGCCAAATTTTCTCAGGTACGTAACTTTTGAAAGGTAGAATTAAAATTGATGAAACTTATATATTTGAAATCAGAATTAAAATCTGATTCTTTTGATGTATCTATTGGTATCAAAATTCCGTTTATTTTAGTTTCGGTTACCATTGAGCCGGGTCGCTCCTTACTTACAGTTCGTTATCACGAACTGTTCGATCTATTGGTATCAAAATTCCGTTTTTTTTTAGTTTCGGTTACTATTGAGCCGGGTCGCTCTTTACTTGTAGTTCGTTACCACGAACTGTTTGATTTGAGCTCTTTAAATTAGCTTCCTGTATGCCTGCCTAATATACCTAACAGTTAAAATTTACATTTAATTGGAGCAGTTTGATTCAACCTGATGCAACAAGATGGCTTTATGCAGAAAATATTATCTAAAAAGGTCTAAAATACATTTCATCTTCTTATGATCCTTAAACTGAGATTAAAGAGCATTAAGATTCTCCAAATTTTCTATTAATCAATCAAATTTCTGAATTCTGAAAATTGAAATTTTTCGTCAAACAAGATAATGCGTAATAAAGTACAGTGAACAATTCTAGAACAAAGTACGACTCATTTCTTATACAAAAAGGTAGTTCCGCATCTAGGGAGGCTGGGCCCACTTCCTAAATCTCTAGTATATTTTTTATATTTTTAATATACTTTCAATATATTTCAAATTTTTCAAATCCCCCTCATTCCACCCAAACCAAATCTTTACATGCGTGCCAAGAATAGAGGTAACTGATATGTTAACTAGTTCTTTAATGTTCACTTTTTTTTAATTTTTTGGCTTCTAATTACCTAACCGTGATCTCATGCCAAGAATAGAGGTAACTAATACGTTAACCAGTTCCTTAATGTTCACTTTTTTTTGGCTTCTGATGACCTAACCGTGGTCTCAAAGTAATACTTCCTGGGAAAATCTGAACTTAAATTCGGCATTGTAATTATCCACTTATCATTATATAGATTCTTTGATGGTATAGTCAAGATTTAATAATATTGATATGGATGAGGCAAAATTCAGCCTCTCCCCCTAATGCTTGGATAACCATGCTTGGATTTTAGCTGATTTTGTTGTTTGCATTCTTTTCGGTTATTTCGGCCGGCGTGCAGCTTATCTCTCTTCTGAACAAAACACTAATAGAACAAAATTCTTACTTTAGAAAAATTCTACAAAATTCTCACAAAATAGAATTGATTAGAATTTACAAAATTCTAATCAATAAGAAAGTACTTTTAACTGAATGTTAAGACTCACTTCCATCTTAACGGCATCCCAGCCCACCTTCACTCCCCTAATGCCTGGATATGGCACTGGGATCCGGACCCAAGTTTGCAAACATTCTCGTTATACACAAAAGTTTCCCCTCTGCAGATTAGTATGAATTTAAGTAGCTGTCACACAAAAGTCAACTACACCTGAGTCAGGTGGATGATTCCCATTCCCATGATAAGTTCCTAATACGGTAATATCGTAATATCTGGTAATACCAGACGACGGTAGTATTATTTTATTAAATCACATAACCACGGCACCTTAAATAGGGAAGCACAAAGAAAAGCTTCAGATACGAATGAACCATTACATGATAGTATATTCACAAGTGCTCAGAGTTAAATATATATTTTTACAACTATATCGAGCTGTTTGACCATCTCACAATTTTCACTAAACGAATTTTCCGCCCTTATCAGACAACAATTATCGTTTTGTACTGCAAAATGACCAAGAACAGCACTTTATTAGGCTAAGATCTCTTTTGCTACTTTAAAAGGAAATGTGACGTTTGAAAGAAGATTTTACTCATCCTTAGTGTCACCTAACATTTGTGAAAAAAGAAGTAACACATCACTGGTACCAAAGCAAAATTTAATTTACCTTTGTTTTCAAAATGGGGGTTTGTTAACCGCCAGTAAAGGGTTTTTGGCCATAGATTTTCAAATGATAGGTTTGATTTCAATTTTTTGCCACTTTTAAGATGCTTGAATTCTTTTACAGAAGTTCTCCTAATTTTGCTTTTGTAATTACAAATTGATATTAAGTTTAAACACGTTCTTGGAAAACAAGTTTTTTTTTTCGTTCACCAAAGCTCGATTGCTACTAGGCTGCACCTGCTACTACACCCAAGATGCAAATTTAATACGACAGAATAAGACAAAGTCCCGAAAATTCCTATTTTGCCTAACCTAAAAACAGAAGGAGCAGAATCATACATCTTTAACACTACGCACAGTAATGTTACATAGAGATAATGTAAAGATTCTGTTACATCTTCAGACCCTTCTTCAGGGTGACAACTGATTCCTTTTATTATTGTTCTTCTTCATATTTTGAGCTGATTACCTTTATTTTTGTATTTTCAAACAGTTCGTGGTAACGAACTGTAAGTAAGGAGCGACCCGGCTCTTTTGATACCAATACATACATCAAAAGAATCACATTTCAATGCTGATTTCAAATATATAACTTTCATCAAGTTTAGTGCAACCCATCAAAAGTTACGCACCTGAGAAAATTTGGCTGATTTTTGAAAAAAGGGGGAAAGACCCCCTAAAAGTTATAGAACCTTAATGAAAATCACACCATCATATTCAGCGCATCAGAGAACCCTACTGTAGAGGTTTCAAGCTCCTATCTACAAAAATGTGGAATTTTGCATTTTTTGCCAGAAGAAAGATCACGGATGAGTGTTTATTTGTTTTTTTTTTTGCTTTTTGTTTTTTTCCCCAGGGGTGATCGTATCGACCCAGTGGTCCTAGAATATCGTGGGAGGGCTCATTGGAACGGAAATTAAAAGTTCTAGTGCCCTTTTTAAGTGACCAAAAAATGGAGGGCAACTAGACCCCCACCCACGCTTATTTTTTTCCCAAAGTCACCCGATCAAATTTTTGAGATAGCCATTTTGTTCAGCATGGTCGAAAATATGATAAATAGTTTTTTATTGTTTTAAAAAATAAAGTTGTGAGACAGAGTTAAACTTTAGCGTAAAGAGCTAGGCGTTGAGGAGGGGACAGCCCCTTTCATATAAGGAATAATTTCTGTTCGTTTTAAGTTTTAATGTCGCTCCTTACTTTCAGCTCTTTTTTTTCCCAGGGGTGATCGTATCGACCCAGTGGTCCTAGAATATCTTGGGAGGGCTCATTGGAAAGGAAATTAAAAGTTCTAGTGCTCTTTTTACGTGATCAAAAAAATGGAGGGCAACTAGGCCCCCTCTCACGCTCATTTTTCCCAAAGTCACCCGATCAAAATTTTGAGATAGCCATTTTGTTCAGGATGTTCGAAAATATTATAAGTATGTCTTTTAGGATGACTTAATCCCCCGAAGTTCCCGAGGGGAGGGCTGAAAGTTATGAACTTTACCCAATGTTAACATATGGTATTGGTTATTGGGAAGTATACAGACGTTTTCAGGGGAGATTTTTCCTGGTAGTGGGGGGGGGTAGGTCGGGGGTTATGTGGGAGGATCTTTCCATGAAGGAAGTTTTCATGGGGGAAGGGACATTGCTATGAAGGGGACGCCGGACTTCCCAGCATTATTTACAAAAAGATCAGAAATTAAATATAAAAAAACAAGTTTTTCAACTGCAACAGCAGCAACATCAAAACTTTAAACGAACAGAAAATATTACATATATAATTGGGTTCACCCCCTAGTCAATGCCTCGCTCTTTAAGCCAAAGATTTTTTAGTACTTTCATAAGAGCTATTTATTCTAATTAACGGCCTTTACGATTAAGCGGTCATTTTTAAAGAATTGGAACAAAATTCGAACTTTAGCTTAAAGAGCAAGGTATTGACTAGGGGGCGAACCCTGTAATATATGTTTTAAAAATATATGAATATAGAAGTTCGTTACGTAAGTTAATTCGTAAGTTACGTACATTTATTACTAATAAAAACGTTCGTAAATAAAATTGAACAAGTTTCGAGAAAGTCATTTAACCAAATAAAAGTAAACTAATATGCAAATTTTGTTTTAATTATGCATGTACGGTGAGCCAAGATCAAAACCTGCATTTATTCAAAAACGTTCAAAAATTAAATAAAAAAAAACAAGTTTTTTTTAACTGAAAGTAAGGAACGACGCTAAAACTTAAAACGAACAGAAATTATTCATTATATGAAAGGGGCTGTCCCCTCCTCAACACCTGGCTCTTTACGTTAAAGTTTTTTATTGTTTAAAGAAATAGAGTTGTGAGAAAGTCAAACTTTATCGTAAAGAGCGAGGCGTTGAGGAGGGGACAGCCCCTTTCATATAAGGAATAATTTCTGTTCGTTTTAAGTTTTAACATCGTTTCTTACTTTCTTTAAAAAAAAACTTGTTTTTTTATTTAATACTTAAAGAATAGAACAGCTTATTAGTGCGTGATTGTTTTTCAAACGTTTTAAAATGCTATCGCTAAGTTGAATTACCCGTTACATACATTTGCTGCACTCATAAATGCTTCCGGGATAGAACCAAGGGCACCTCCAGGACTTCGTGTTTTGTTTTTTGTTGTTAATTTTGGGAGGGGGGGGGTATCCTTAGGGTGGTTTAATAAAAATTATAAAACATGTTGAAAATTATTTTATATGCATTCTTGTTACTTTGCTATAAGCCAAACACCCCCCCCCCCTCTGAATACAGAATGGGAGAGTACTATAAAATTGAGTGCCCTTGGTTCTATCCCGGAAGCATTTATGAGTGCAGCAAATGTATGTAACGGGTAATTCAACTTAGCGATAGCCTTTTAAAACGTTTGAAAACAATCACGTTAAAAACGTAAAGAAGTAAGGGCATAAGGAGAAGGCAGCCCTCTTGATGTGCAAAATAATTATATATATTAATATCGCTGTTTACTTTCATTTGAAGAAATACGTTTTTCAATTGAACTAACAAAGTATTCTCCTACCTTTGCAATTTCTTCCACTGGTTCTATTTCTTTAAAATGCGCTGGTGCTACCTTCGAAATTACTTCTTCCACTATGGCATTTTCCCTCTCAACTTCTGCCATCTTCAGGAAAGCTTTGAAGCCTACTGGTGTTTTCTCAATAAGACCTTTGGCTTCCTCGCACAGAACTTCGGTGACAACTGTACTCTGTCCAATGGCCTCGACGACTTTGATCAAGCCTCTTTGTGCCTCTGGTGTTCTAAGGGTTGATAACTCTCCTGAAATAGTATGTTTAATGAACACAAACATTGTCAATAGCAAAAAGTAGATTGACGTGTCAAAATTTATAAGGACTTCAAACAAAACAATTAGTTTTGCTTAATCTGGCATGCACAGCTCAACAAACTTTCCTTTATTGAGCTCAGCCTGCGCAATTAAAGTTTAAGAAAAACTTGATTTTCGTTTACTAGACTTGTTCCTTACTTAAAGTTGGGGAATACCCCTTTTCAATTTTTTAAATGACGAATTTATTTTACTTTTTAACTAAATTATTTTACTAATAAAAGGGCACATTTGAGCCGAAATTGGGTGTCTATAAGTTTCCTGTTTGACAGTTTTATTGACTGTTTCCTTTGCTAGACTTGTTCCCTAGCAAATATACGGTTAGGGAAAGCCCATTTTTCAGTTTTTGAAAGCGACCCCTTTTATTAGCAAAAGGGCATATCTGAAAAAAGCTTAAGCATTATTGTTCAGGTTTCGAGAAGGCACGACAAAACGGAAAACACTATTTTTGTTCAATAACACCATTTTTATAGTTCAAGTTGTAAAGGGGAAATTACGCGTATTCATAATATGGGTAGCGTGTTTTTTTTTTTTTTTTTTTTTTTTTTGCGCAACACGATTATCTCATCCAGACTATATATACTTGCATAGTAAAACCATTAAAAATTAATTAATATAAATTTACCAAAGTGGTAATTGGTAAGTGGTTATTATAACCGACATAAGACAATGTTACACTTCCTACTGTTTCAATACTTTCTCCATTTTCCAATAATTATTATTTTTGCTGTTTCCGTTTAATATACAAGACTACATTTATTTATTTACATCAAAACTGGCAAGCCAGCAATTGTTGATTGAGCAAATACAAACTTGCCTATGAACCTCCTCCCCAATAATCAAATGAGCCTCCTCCAAATTTTTTGCAACCACTCCTATCACAAAAAACTTATATGCACCCGAGGCATAATTTACAACCCTTAGTTCTAGGCTCCGGAGGGCTTTGTCAACCCCGGCAGCATTTTTATATGATATTTGGTTTATTTTGAAAAATGGCTATCTCAAAATTTTGATCGGATACGTTTGAGAAAAAGAGGGCGTGGGGGATGGCATCCCTTTTGACTCTTAAAAAGGGAAACGGGACTTTATATTTCTAATCAAATGAGCCTCCTCCAAAATCCATTCGACCATCCCTTCCATAAGAACCTTTTATGCCCTCGGGGCAGAGCTTACAACACTTTCAGGCTCTGGGGGGTTGTATCAACCCTAGAGGCATTGTTATATGATCTTTGGACTGTTTTGAACAAAATGGCTATCTCAAAGTTTTGATCGGATACATTTGGAGAAAAGAGGGCGTACGGGGACTACTTGCCCTCGGATCACTCCTGACCCTTAAAAAGGGAGCTAGAGCTTTCAATTTCCGATCAAATGAGCCTTCTCCATCCGATCTAATTGCCATCCGACCATTATTGACTCTTAGAAAGGGCAGTAGAACTTCTGATTTCCAATCAAAAGAGCCTCCTCCGTAGTTTATGCAACCACCACTTCCATGGGAAGTGCCTCTAGGTGAACAAAATTGATAATAATAATTATAAAACATTGAAGCCTTATGGCCTTTACTATAGGGAACGCTATACTTTGTTATTAGATTTAGAACTCTCTTATTAATCTCCTTTCATTACTTTTAACCTAACCTTATTTAATATTTTATACACGAGTTTATCCATGTCATAAAAATGGCACCAACCTTTTTTCCCAAGTTAAATGTAAGGAAATTTTTCAAAAATAATTTAGGAATAAAGTTTAGTGGCAATGTGCCAATTGGTACTCTTTAAGAACGGTGCAAAAATTATGGATATTCTATTCATTTAGATACTCTATTCGCAAAATTGTTAATGTAAATAGAATTAAACATAATTTTTACGTTTTTCTGAATATTGTGACTTTTCACAAAATGCTTTGTGTGCTGGATTGTAAGTGCTAATAGCCCGCATATAATTAGCAAATTATATCCACTGTGCAGGTATATTCTATGCAAATAACTACTTTAAGAAGCTTGATTTTTGAAGATTTTTTTCTTCTTTAAATCTTGGACGAAACACTATGTGTTTGTAGAGCTTAAAACTTTTCTTTTCATTGTTCTTTAAAAATGTGAAAATATGAGATGAGATACTAAAGTTTAAGTTTTATGAGACCTTTAGTTTTAGACACGATGATGCTATTTAAGTACTTATTAAGAGAACAATATTTTGTGGTTATAGAAATTCACAACGGTTAGAATGGTCTCAGTGTGAATTTCTATAATTTCTAGAAAGGTCTCACAATGGTCTCAGAACACAAGAGGTAGAATACAAAAGTTTCTTAAAGTAGTTAGTATTTGTATAGAATATGTCTGAACAGGGGATATAACCTGCTGGTCACGCACGGGATATAAGCACTTACACTACAGCAAACAAAACATTTTGTGAAAAGTCACAATATTAAGAAAAACGTACAAATTCTATATATTTCTATTGACTTTAACAATTTTGTGAATAGAGTATCTAAATGAATAGAATATTCATAATTTTTGCACCGTTCTTAAAGAGTACCAATTGGCACATTGACACAAATTAACATAGGTCCTTTGCTTGTGAGTCTTCTATACTGATTGAGTTCTAACGCATACGTCATTTTGACGCATACACTAGAACAATTTTATCATAAAAGATAATAAGTGTCTGTTTACTTACCACTTTCCATGCAAGTCATGACCTGGGAGATGGTGATGCCCTTTTCCATCATCATTCCGAGCTTAGCAATGTCAGCCAGTGGAGACTCCCCAGCGGCGAATTCTTTAGCCATTATTTCCGGAGATATTTCGGAAATATTAACACTCTCATTGATGGCAACATGTACTAATGCTTTGATACCTAGAAAATTAAGATGTATTTTTTCAGTTGCTTAAAAAGTCAGTCAATCTATAGCGTATCATAAAAAAGAATTTGGAAACAATCCAAGAGAAAACTTTGAACCCTTAGAACCTAGTGAACCAAGGTAAAATGAAAAATGAAAAACCAAGGAAGAAGAATGGAAAAGAAAGAGAAAGAAAAATTAAGAGTTATAGAGAGAAACCTAAACAGGGAAAGAAGGAAAATAGGGAGAAAAGACATGGAGAGAGATGGACGGATAGATACCCAAAAGATAAGTTTAGTCGAGACAAATTTGCTGACCAGCAGCATAAAAAAAATACAATCGCGTCAAGTTAAAAGTACTACAAACTGAAGAAGCTCCTATTGTACGTTTTACTGAGACAAGACCAGTGAGATCCAGCCCACTTAGGCTTCAAATTTTATGGCTTTGTCGATTTTCGTGCGAAAAGACGAGATTTGTTTTTCAGCAGCAATTTGGATTACAAACTGGTATGAAAAAAAAATCATGATTCAGTGATTACTACTACTTCTACTACTACTAGCAACTCACCACAGCACCTAGACACCTGAGATCAACATAGCTACGCAGTTCCTCCTCCATCACAATCTATTTAAATCATCCCTCTTTACACCCTCCCAGGAAGTTCCCACTTGTGAAAGAGTGTACCAGCGACAATCATTCTAACCATTCAACTAGCGCAATTAAACACTTCCGATAAGAAAAATACAATTTATCATTTTTGACCTGAATTTCTCGCTTTGACCGGACTAACCTGATTCTCAATTTACTTTTCGGCTAAACCTTGCCCTCAGGATCGTGGTTTTAGCATTGTCAATCCCGAAGTCATGAATATTTCTGTTTCAGCCGCTATCTTGAAAATCTCTGAAGATCTATCTCTGAATAATTCTCTTATTAATTAGTTTAAGCTGTGAAAACACCATAAACTAATTATTTTAGAATACTGCTACTTCACAAAAATTATCAAAGTAATCAGGTTGTTCTAAGGTGAAATAATATAAAATACTGAAAGAAGAGTCTACGCATTTTTAAAGGACGACAATAGTCGGCAGAATTATTTTTCTATTTTTTTTTTTTTGTATTTCTTCATGAGCTGCTTTTAAACAGGGAATATAACCCTTTTCAGATAATAATTTATAAAGAAACCAGATTTGATTGGAAAGGGAGAGGGTTTCGTCCCCACCCTCTAGATTCTAGAATCCAGACCTCTCTTCATGACTCCGCCTCTTCGCACACTCACAATGACAAATGTATAGTGCCTTACGACGGGCTTATACTGTGATCTGATTGAATGCCAAGAAGTAACTCAAAGCCTGAAACTATTGCTGTGACGCACAGAGGAAAATCCTTTTACTGAGTGCTTTAATCTGTATCATTTTTGAAGAAATTTTTTGCTACTGTTCGTATATACTTATACTGTGCTCTGAGGCGTGGATACTTCTTAGGTTTGAGGAGTATGTATTTTTTTTTAGAAGGAACTGTATACTGGTGATTTTAGATCCTCGTTTGACTGACCGTGCAACAAACAATAAACTGTGTGGGAAAAAGGGCTCGATCCCACTCTAGGGCTTTAATGTAAGAAAGGTTAAGATAGTTAGGCTACGTTTTAAGGATGATGGAGGATAGATTGCCAAAATCATTTTCTTTGGTCATACTTCCGGTGCTAATTGAAAAACAGGTTGTCCACAAATGGGGTTAGAATAGATAATAGAAATCATTTAAAACAAATTGGGTTATAATAGGAAAGAATATATAGTGAAGCTCTGAAAATATTAGGCTGAAGGTGGGATGTTCACACCTGTGTTTAGGTTAGGTGGCTTGGTGCTACAATCGTAATAAAATAATTAATCAAGCCAAAATTCAGGGTTAGCTAATAGCTTCTTACCTGGAACTAAGCTTGGATGAAATATGGTTGGTGGCAAAATGGTATAATTACTTCCTTCGTTACTATCCCAGAACTCCCCTTGGTCACAAGCATAGCGTATACACATCTCCACCTTATTTGAAGGCACATGTCGAGGCATTTCAAAATTGAATTCGAATACCTCGAGTCCTGAGTCATCTGTTGTAAAATAGGAGGCAGCATGATCTTCATAACTGTTCCACGAGTCGCAAGTTGCTCGGACAAATACTTCCTTGTGGAAGGATAAGTTAGCAACTTTTATTCGACCCTCAACTTGCCTTCCATTTTCAGAAAGACTTATACTTTCTAGAGCAACATTTGATTTTTTTGCTTTCTCTGTTACTGCATCTTCTTCAATGGTCGGCTCGACTTTTACGAGTTTTTGCTCAATCCAGTTTCCACTCAGTACCTCAACCACCTGGAAAACATTAAAAGTATAAGAAGTCAAATTTCTAGCAGTAGAATAGTACCTTATTGGCAACCTGCCAAACATTTTTACCATGCTTACAATAGTAAAAAATATAAAGCTCTTGTCCCGAATATTATTGAAAAAAAATTAAATACCACGGGCGTGGCAAAGCTTTAGTTTTCATCATCTCCTTAAGTTTCATTTCCTTAAACTCTTAATTAAAAATGGTTTATAAGAGAAATATTTTCTGCAAAATGTTTACATTTCAGGGTGTAATACGGTATTCACGGTTTTCGCTTTTACTCAGAAACAGCCAATAGCTTCACTTGAAATTTACTTAATAAGCTGCTACCAACGCTAAGCTAATAAAGATAAGTTTAACGTTAATCAGCATTCATGTTAGTGGTACATTAAACTTGACGCCATGATAATTTTATTAATAGTTTTTTCAAGCATAAAAAATGGTATACAAAAGTATTAAATAAAAAAATGTTAAAAATAAAATATAACAGGCGAAAAGATGCAGCAAAACCAGATTAGTTTTTATTTCACTTTTGGTAGACGGCAGAAAAACCCTGTTGACGAAAATAAGAATATATCTGTAACTTGGATTCAAATTTTTAATATATCTGAAACCTAACTCCTTTTTTGCGTAGATTATTTGAAACAGTTGA
>JAQQPU010013853.1:5700-23617 GCA_029168905.1 Artemia sp. Kazakhstan ARC1039 | reverse complement strand
ATCAGTGGGAGAATACTTACCCCGGTATGATTGGAAAGAATCCCAAACGTGATTTTAGTTTATTTCTACGAGATTGGTATCGTCGTGGATTTAAATTATACTGGGAGGAAGTATCTGGTATACGTTTCAACTGTTGGGGTAACAAGACAATTTGGTTTCTACCTCATCGTTGTGACGACACTGCCTATTTTGACTAGAAACCTAGTGATTTTTATTTGGCAGTTACTGAATGTGATTCACCAATTGGAAACACTGTATGTGATATTGCTTCAAATAGACAAATTGAAACTCGTGAATTTCATAATATGAATGCAATTAGCATCATTGAATATACAAAGAGATATGACAAGAGTGAAGTTACATTATACTGTATAAAATGTGACCCTGACTTTGCAGCCAATCAAGATGAATCTACAGTGAATCCAAATGAGTTAACAGCATTAGTGGTTCACGACAGTTGCCTATACACCGAAGAAGAAGAAGAAATCTAAAGTGAAGATTTAAAGACATTGTTGTATATACATTTTTCATTTATTAATAAACAAATTCACATTCATTTTTTAAGCACTTTACTCGTAGGGCACCGAAATCAATATTATACAGGTCTGAGAGGATATTTTCCTCCATAAAGTCGTTCAGACGTGGATTGTCTTCATAAATGTTGAGAAACTGCTTCTAAGTATAGCCGCGACATCGGATCAAAAAATATAGAAGTGCATGGAAGTCACAGCTTTTAGTCGTCAGATCCTGCACTCTCTTCTGATTTTGAATACTAGTTTTCCCACTGTTCTCGATATAGTTGCTGATGTGGGGAGTGTAGAATGTATAGGGTAGGCCAAGAGGATCAAAAAATTCAAAAGTCTTTGCTGTTTGAAAGATGCACAACCAATGACCCGTCTGCACAGTCGACGGACTGCTATTAGCAATAACTAGGGTATTGTTGGAACTTTGAATTTTTCCAGGAAAATCCGAGGGCAGACAATAGGATCTGTATTTGGACATGTAGGGGTCCATATTAAATACATTGATTATTTGACTGGTGTTCATGGTGCCAAGTCTAGTAGAACACTGCCTTCGGGAGTGATTTCCCAATAGGTTTCATATTGATTTAGCGAGATTAGTGCAATACTCTCAGCTAATGGGTCAGCAAATGTACACTCTAAACGCACACTCCCCGTACGTTCTATATTCATATCCTGGGTGCCAGAAGAATCCAATACAATGATACCATGTGTTTTAGCAAACATTTCTTTGGCTATACCATTTTCAAATAGTTGTGAATCATGATCTAGGGTTTGCCTGGTCAACTCTTACAATGTTCTATAGGATTTATCAAAAAATAGATTGTAGAGTTAGATTCCATTTACTTTGACAGAGACAAGAGATGAAAGCCCAAACATTTCAAATTTATGTGGGCATCCAGTCCACGATCCTATTGCACTAGCGCTTTTTACAAATGCCAAGGCCAGTTTTGACGGAATTTCGCCATTGATAAAGGATGAGTCGGTGAAGGTGCGTGACCCCATGGCAATATGACGTTGATTGGTGATTGTATGAGGAACAAGTAGTTTAATATTATTTCCACTGGCTCTCAGTTTTTCCACTGCCAAAGCAACAGAACTCATAACTTGTTATTTGCGTACATGAAGTATTGCCGACGTGAGGGAGAGAGTTATATCCGGATTGGCAGCAAGTTCTTTTCTCAATATGGAATTGGATGGTGCAAGCGTCAATTTTATATCCACTTTAATATTGGGTGGTAGCCATTTGGGTATATTAAATATTTCATGATATATTTTTCCAACTAGATGTAAATCACTAGTTGTAGCATTTTTAAGTGCATCTGTACTATCAGCATTAGTAATATATTCATATCCATTGGAGGTGCCTCTCAATTCCTTGTATGACTTGGGTGTCATCAGCATGAATTACATATAGCTTGTATAATTTGAGAGATTGTTGCTTGTGCTTACCAGTGTGCCATTGATGTAGACACTGATTTGACGAAATAAATTATGTCATCCACAATTTTCATAGGATATTCCATCGGCAAGAATTGGCAATGTATTATTGGATTTCCGGAGTTTCATTTGTAAATCTATAAATGTCGAAGGCATGTCCATAAAGTAGTCTTCATTGGAATTAATTTGAAAGTGGATATTATCGGAGAGGGGTTGTTGTGGATAAAATTGTTCATAGTATTCATGCTTTACACTCACATCAACATTTTCTGCATTGAAAAGATTCAATGAAAAGGTGATTGAAGGTTGGGAATCATTATGCGGCAGGTATGACATCTTAGGAAAAGAAATCAAGTTTTGATCTAACAATTCTTTTCCTGGGGCTTCTTCTTCTACTGTTTACTGTACGTTTCGGCTTTTTCCTTCTTCTTTTTGACAGGGGTGACGTCTTTCGTTTCTGACCTGAGTAGAGACTGGTGAGTGATGCTTTGTTTCTCGACCTTTTTAAACCTTTTCCATTTTGTTTTAATCTCTTGCCAAGGGTTCGCGCACTGGACCTAAGATTTTCGAAGCACTTTTTTTAAAATCCTTGTCAGAGCTCCAATCGTATAGAGGATGCAAAATCTGTTGCAGCCGGTACAATATATTTTCTAGCCAGAGGTAGTGCAGAGCGAAACAGCTTAGCAAACCAACTGCCAAGACCGTAGCCAGACATTGACGAGCGACCTTTGTAATAGTCCATTCCATTGCCCTGTTATCTTGGGCCAAAAAATATTAACATAGCAGTCAATATCAGGACAAATGAATTCCACTTTTCAATTAGACATCTTGTTGAACAATGGGCCGAAAATGGCATGTAATCACAGCCAAACCTTTTGATATGGCTAGGGGATCACATAATTCAGTTCTTAGTGTTAACTGACAGAGTTCCAAATAGGAAGTGTTTACGGGAATATACTGAAGATGCTTTATATTGTAGTGGTGAATATGTTCTTGATGGGTTTTTCGTTCAAGAGCTCGTAGGAGGGGAGCGTTGCTATTGCCAACCCGGGATGTTTCCACAAATGAAGCGTAAAGAAACATACAAGTGTCCGTGGAGAAGGCAGGCGGGTAGTCAGCAAAAATGAAATTAGTGTTTCCAGCAGTTTTACCGTTGGTTATATTGAGCTTAAAGCCAAGAACATCTTTTAGATTATCATTGAGAATAACCTTTTCATCAGCAATAGGTGAACTAATGTAGATCTTGCCCTCCTCATTTGAATAGTTGAAATGAAAAGCTCCCTTTTTATGAGCGTAAATTCTTTTCTTAATAGAACGACATAAATCATTCATACAGGTGAGTTCTTCATCGAGTAATTCAATATATGGATAATTCATTCAATTGATCTTTTGATTTTTTTCTTGATCACCTGAGCGTGGCGGCCAATCATAGGGTCTAATAAATAGGGTCATGATGGCAACTAATAGCTTTTTCTACTGTTCACCGGAAGATATACAGTAATTTCTATGTCGAAAATATTTGTGACTACACGTAGATCCTCGGGTGTGCTCTGATCAAGATCTAGCAAAATGTACCCGTAGGGCGTATTTGTTGCCTGAGTGTACACTAACAGCAGAAATTTGGGGGCTCCTGGATATATTTGTTTATTGAGAGTTATTAGCGAGCTAGAATCTTGAACAACTAGGTAGATTATATAGATGGTGCAATTCAAAGCAATGGTACATTTGCTCTGATGAAACAGATTGTGTAGAACTAGGGTTCTGGAAATGTGTTCATAATTCGAACGGTAAACAGCTGTAGCATTTCCTGTGAGAACTATTCAATGGATTCAGCCAAATTAACAATAATCAACCACGAGTTTGGTTCAATACTATTGATAACATCAAGTCCCCGTATGAATTGTATTGGTATTAATATAGCAATAGCTTTTATTTGATCGTAGGACTCTTGCCAAATACTATAGCAATAATAAATTTTCTGTGGTTTTTCCAAAAACATTTTATTACAATTTTGAATTATTTTAGCTAAAAGTATCGTTTTCCCAGACATTGATGGGCCACACAGAAACGACCTGAATGGTGTTGTAGATTGATACATAGTGCTGCTGACAACAGTCGGTCTGTAGCTAACTGTAAACCATACATGTCCAATGACTAAGTAGTAATAATAATTTACCCATAGATCTATCTAGTACGTTAACAACAAAAACAATATTTCATTCATTTATTAACATAAAAACACTTTTCTGTTCAACAAGAACAACATTTATTGAACAGAAACACTTGTTCAACAAGAACAGCAACTCTATTTGTACAAAATTTTTTCGCTTTTTTGTTCAACAAGAACAACATTTATTATCATAAAAAAAACTTTTGTTTAAACAAGAACAACATTTATTAACATAAAAACACTTTTCTGTTCAAGAAGAAGAACAATATTTATTAACAACAACATTTTTTTCACTTTTTTTGTTCAACAAGAACAATATTCATTATCAAAAACATTTGTTCAACAAGAACAACACACACACTATTTGTACAATAACATTTATTGTCATAAAAAAAACACTTTTTGTTCAGCAGCACTATTTGCACACACACATTTTTGTTCAATAGCACTATTTGTACAAACAAAACTTAAAACAGCACAAACTTAAAATAGCAGAGTTGAACACTATGAATTTAAAAGGAAACCCCTCCGGGCCGAAGGCCGGCCGCGGGCGGGACCCCCCACCCCCCGGGAGCCACGGGCTGAAATCTGGCCACGGGGGAGATCCCCCTCCCGGGGATTGGGGATCGAAACAATATAAAATAGTTTGCTGTCACTGCTGCTGCTGCTGGTTGGGTTAGGTTGGAGCATTTAAGTTAATTCATGAAAGGTTGAGTTTGATTGTTATCAGGTGAGGCTTAGGTTTGGGTTAGGTTGGAGCATTTAAGTTAATTCATGAAATGTTGGGTTAGGTTGGGTTAATTCATTAAAGGTGAGGTTTGGGTTAGAGCATTTAAGTTAATTCATGAAAGGTTGGGTTTAATTGTTATCAGGTGAGGTTTAGGTTTGGTTAATTTAATTTATCCAGACCAAGTTGATTGCGATAGTCTACACATTCAACCCGGTCTGAAATTGTATAGTGGCCATGGGGGAGTACATTTACACCATTCTCGAGCACAAAAACTTTGTCGGATATACATGACATTGCATTCTTTTCAACTCTAACAGGATAATTTTTATACTGTAGAGAGCGAATTGCAAGCAATTGTGCTCTTGGCACTAGGCTACTCTCTACACAGTCTGTGTAGACACTCATGTTGAAATTGTTCTCTACAAAATGTTGAGGCACCCCTTTACACGCCTTCTTTACATCCCTGTTATTAGTTTCAACGCAATAAATTTAGGACCCGGGAACACCCCATTGGATATCAAACCACTCCCCGTCTCTGATTTTAAAATGAGTAGTTGATTGGGGGCCTGACGTTTCACCAACTCGGGGTAGAGGGACGGATTCCAGTTAGTGAAATCTATCCGCAAGCTGATGTGTTCCCCATTTTCTAAATCCCCCAATAAATCCCCGGTTTTTACTTTTAACAGCAAAGAATCTGTGTCCCCATAGTAAAATTGAACCTCCCCCTCTCTTGACCATTGTACCTTGCACACATTGTAAAAAAACGACAACATGAGCTTTTTGGAAATTTCAAGCACTGAACTACCTCCTGCTATATTCTTGTTCAGTACCACACTTCTCTTTTTTCTGTGTAAAAGAACCATGCTTGTCTCTATGCTCGTGAACGATGTAAAATTGGGGTCTGCAATAATTCGTGCCCACTCTTGGGGGTCAGTCACGACGTCACAACGAGATCTGTTCTGTACGCTTCACACATTTTGCCAAATGCTGAATTTAGAATGAGCTTGTACATTTCCTTTTCTACTTTACTGTTTGCCCGAGAGCTTTTATCAACAAAGCTGTCGATAAACGTCTTCAAGTATGGTTTTTGATTGAATTCCTCGGCAGTGCATTCACTGTTGGTGAGTGAATTATAGAAAGCTTCAATTGGAGGTATTTTCTCCTCGCTTAAGCGAGTGCCAGAACAGTAATAGTCGTATACATATACACCTTTAAAGGTCAATAGGTCATATTTCACTGTCTGGAAAGTGCTGTTTAAGCAAAGGAAAACTATCAAAATTGTCACTTTTTTGCACTTGTATCAATTGACTCAATGCCTTGGGAAAAAAACTAAAAGAATCAAAAAACCTGATTTTATTCAGACACTTATGTGTAACGGGATCAAAATTCAAAACCTCAAAATTTTTCCAATTAAAGTTACTCAAGTAAAATAAAATCACTCAAAATATGAACCTAAAAATTCAAGTAACCCACAGATTGAGTAAGGCTTAAGCGTCCAATTTAAAAAGTAGCAAAACAAATGTATCTTAATCGGACAAACTTTGTAAAAATCTTTCCCACAGAAAGTGTAATAGCAATAAATAAACCCGCCTCTGTGTCGCCAAAATATATAATAAATATCAGTGTGACCAAATGTTACATGACAGGCGACTAACAATGTAGTTTAAATTTTAAGAGCATGAATTCCCAAACTATCAAGAGAAGGTAGAATTTATCAGACAAAAAATAGTCACTAGAGATACAAAATATTTTTGTGTAATCTAGTTGCATTGTTCTGAAACTAAGTTTAGGATTATGCATTCCAATAAAACTAAGTTGTATTGTTTCTTAACAAGTTTCATAGTGATAAATTATAAGCCATCTGGAAATTAAGTGACATGTCGTTAGCAATAAAATTACAAAAGTAAAACTTTGTTTTGTCGAGAAAAATTCCAAAGTGAAGTCTTAGAGCTATAAATCGTATCAAACTTGAAATAGTCAATTGGTGTATTCCTGTCCAATAAAAAAATATAGGACATACTATGAACAAATAGAACCAATGTAACACATGTTCTAGCAACGCCTGAATGTAACCTCTGGCGAAATTGGAGAGTATAGTTACTTAGAATTTAGCAATTTTGAGTCAGTCAATAAGGAGGCTAGAACCAGTCTATAATCAGCCTAGAGCCAGTCTTTGAGTAGAGTTTAAGGACAATTTAATGTAAGTGATCCAACTATTGATAGTTTATGATAATTATTATCAGAACATTGATAAACCCATGTTGTATTATATATGCCCCAGCGTATAACATTGTCCAAGTGCCTATGACAGTGGAGTGTAATACAGAACCATATTTCTGAACCAGCTTTGTACCGCTAATGTGAGTAAAAATATATACATTACTTTCTTAATTTTGTCTCTTCATGTTAGTATTTCTCAAGATAATTAGTCCTTGTGGCTCCAACCACTCTCAAGGGAACCTGAATCCTTTTAATCTGATTTCGACTCAGTATGGCCATTAACATATGCTCCCCGTTTGACTCGCTATTTTAATCCCCCGCTACACGAAGCTCCCCCTCAAACTATGGTAAGAAACCCCCCCCCCCATTAGAATTGGCGCGGCACTGTTTAACGGAGCAAAACACAAGGACAAAACTTTCCCCTTAGAAAAGATTATTGAAAAATACTACGCATAGAGAAATTACAATATTTTGTTAGGCCTAAGTCCCCTTAAGATAGTAACAAAAAAAAGTATACTCTCTAAATATATATATATATAGAATCCCCTAATAAGATAAGCGAAATTTGAAAGTGTCAAATTTGAGTTATATAAAAAAAACACCTCAGTACCGAATTTTAATTATTCTTGAAATAAAAACTAGGCAATATGTCGTTAGATCCAAACGAACAATTGCTAAAATAAAAACTTATTGCCAAAACAGTGGGAATTTAAAAATCCCTTCCTTCATATAACGGAGACTCAGACGTAGATGAATTTAGTATCCAATTAAACCAATTTGTAGAAGTAACTCAAACGGACTTAAAATCATTAGTAGGCATGTTGTTAATGAGACTAAAAGGGCAAGCGTTAACATTTTTAAAACAAATAGAGAACACCATAGGTTAAGATAAAAACCTTCCAATAAACTCCATAGAAAAATTTCTAAAAGTGTTCCGAGAAAGATTTGTTGAAACCAGTTCAACACACAAATGAAAGCATAGAACTGTATTTTTCGACGAAACCCAAAATGTTAGGAAATACCTACACAAAGTAATGGTATCCATAGAGGCTAAATATGGGAAAGAATCTGGTACCTTATATGATAAAAGTGTACTAAACGCTTTCTTGCAAGGATGTAGCCCCAAACTGTACCGAATGTTAATATCAAAAAGCATTCAAACATTAAAGCTGGCAGTTCAGGAAGTAGAGAGAATGGTTGAAATTGACACGATTGTGGCAAATCACAATAAGTCAAGAATAAATGACGTAGGAGAATCAACTCTGGGACGATCACGAAGAATTTCACCTGCATTTTTCTCAAGAGATAATTCCCCAAAACCAAATCGAAATAGATCCTCAACCCCTACCAGACAAAGAACTGTACTTTTCGTGCCCACGAACACGGCAAACTACGTAAATAACCCCCCAATTTTGTGCTACGCATGTAATAAACAATGACATATTGCCAGGGAATTCCGTATTAGAAGCAATTACACACCAGCAACCCCCAGTTTTAATAACCGTTTGTTCTTGAGAACAAACTTAAATGTCAATGGGTCAGGAAGTTATAGGAGTAACCCCCCACGCCTACCATTGCTCCGCAACCCCTACCAACAGGGATTGGAATATGCAAATCCTCCTTCCAACCAACAAAATAATTATCGGTTCCCCAACCCAAATACGCGATAAAACATGTACCAATTCAATTCACGGACAGTGTGTCCTACTAGATTTAGCAGGAATACGAATGATGACAGAAGATATTTTTTCCCGACTGGTAGAAATTTGTCGTCAATGCAAAATGAACAAATGCCGCGAGCTGTCGGCACAAGAAATTCCAACCCGCGTACTAATACTTGGCAACCAAGACAATCAAATGTCAATCAGCTTGCTAAGGATGTTCCGACCGAACCCACATGTCAAACACCAACCTATCAAATAAATGCACAGGGAAACGAGACAGGCCCCAAAGAAAACTAACCGGGACCATGGAGGCGAGTATTTTTTATAAGTCCCTTCTAGTAGTTGTACCTTCTTTAAGTGACAATAATGATATATTACCTATATTAAATGATTTTGGTGTTGCAAATATTTACTTCAAAGTGCTAATAGATTCCGATGCATCGGTTAACATAATAAACTCGAATGTATTTAATAGATTACCAGTATATATCAAGCGACGGAAAAATTTTACTATCCCCAATTTAACTAGCGTCACAGGGCATAGGCTGGAAGAAATAGGCTCAATACGCCTACACGTGACAAAAGATAATAGTGTTTCATACCAACTTAATAATATGCAAAAATTTCCCATATGAGGCTATAATCGGTGCTAATTTTTTAAAATCTAATAAAGTGTTATTAGATATAGCGAATCACAGACTCGTGTATCCATCCGATCCTATCTCCGACGTGTGGAGAAAGGGGAAGCAACAGTGAATAGAATAAAGTGTTTTGTACCCTATTTCTCGTCCTGTAGGAGAAACTCAAGCAGCAAATGGATTGAGTCAATAAAAGCAAAGATAGGGAAATACAAGAGTATAGGCAAACGGAAATTAAGAGAATAGCAGAATTATGGAACGAGATAATAAATCTAAATGCCGTCCCCTTACGACCAACCCCACTAGCGGAAGATTTAAAACAACAAAGCGCCAATTTTAACTTAATAGGAAATAATTTTGAAGAAAAATATTAAGGATTCGCTGTGCGCAAGACAAAGATTCCCCCAAAAACAATGCAAAGAGTTCAAATCTCACAAATGGTCACCCCCGTAAACGAAAACACCGAAATTTGGTTTGCATCCCCGTGTGGAGAAATCCCCGAAAATCTATTTTGTGAAGAACAGATCATTTTATGTGAACAACGAAAAGGATTTATTTGGTGACAAATACACATGAAAATGATACAATTACATTAAAAAAGGGAACATGTCTTGTTACAATAAAAGCTATTTCTGAGCGCGAGCTAGACGAGTGGAAAAACTCCAAAAGAAGCTTAGTTAATAGCATTGGTGTCAATAATCCAAGGAATAGGTACCCACTAACGAGACCTCAATTTTTGGAAAAATTTAAATTAGATCATATCCAAGATACGGAATTAATAGAAAAACTATGTGAATTGCTCTGGAATTTTAGAGATATATTTTCCACGTTTGAAGAGGACATTGGATTGATACCGTTCTATGAACATTCTATCCAAGCTACAGGGTTGCCTGTAGCTAGACAAATCTATCGTATCCCTCATCCCTACAAAAATTGGTTAAAAAATAAAATCCGCGAGTTAGAAAGAAACAATATTATACGCCCAAGTATAAGCCCGTATTCAGCCCCTGCTATACTAGTGCCAAAAAATAACAAGGACCTTAGGCTCGTAGTAGACTATAGAGCCTTGAACAAGCAGGTAGTTAGCACCAAGTTTCCCCTGCCCGAATCGACGAAATCCTAGACTCAATCTCAACCAAAAACAAAATTTTTACATCTCTCGACCTCACACTAGGTTCTCATCAGGTTAAGATAGCAGATAATGACGTTTATAAAACGGTATTTTCTACAACATAGTGTGGCTCTTATGAGTATTTAAGGGTATCCTTTGGACTTAAAGCTAGTTCAAGTACACTATGTAGACCTTTGTTACATTTGTTAAGAATTGTAGAGAATATTGTTCATTTTGTGGATGATGTAATCTGTGTAGGAGAAAATCCAGAGGATCATTTAGCCACATTAGCCAAAGTTTTTGAAAAATTCAGAGAAGGTAATCTGAAATGTAGACCTGAAAAAGTAAATTTGCTGCAGTCCGAAATAAAATTTTTTAGAAATGATAGTGACCCAAGGTTAAATATCACCTGACCCTGAGAAAATAAAATTTGTAGAAAATCTCAAATCTCCGAAAACTATAAAACAATTTTGAGCCATTCTTGGTTTGACTAAGTTATTTTAAAAAATTTATACGTAACTACGCACAAATTACGAAACCCCTAACGGATCTAACCAAAGGGATCCCCCAAAATATTACCTGGTCGCAGGAAGCTCAACCTTCCTTAGACACTCAAGAAAGCACTCACTTCTGAACCAGTATTGTCGCTACCTGATTTTGAAAAAGGACAATTTGTGGTCACCACTGACGCCTCGTCTCTTGGCATCGGCGGAATCCTTTCCCAGTTAATCCCCATAGAAAACTACTCTGACCCCCTACAGAAACCCCCCAAGCATATAGGGAAAATCATATGCTATTCAAGTAGAACTTTATCGAAAGGTGAAAGCAGTTATTCTGCACCGCAATTGGAGCTACTATCTATAATTTACCACTTGGACAAATTTAGACATTATCTAGTGGGTCGAAAATTTAAGCTACGTTCGGACCATAAAAGCCTGCAGTACCTAAGTACATTTAAAAATCCAACAGGAATTTTAGCTAGATGGATAATGAAAATCCAAGATCTGGACTATGAATTTGAGCATTTGCGGGTAAACAAAATGCGCCCTGTGATTACTTGAGTAGATACCCCGAAAATAATGGAATTCCATTATATGATAATGGAAACCAAGAAATAAATGCCATCAATGCCAGTAAACGAAAACACAAAAAGAAAAAGCCTAAAATTAAAATTGAAGAAAACGAGGTTAATCATTGCCCCTTATCGCTGACAAACATTAAGAGAAACCAAATTAAGGATGAAATGTTTTCGACTCTCATTAGTTATGTTGTGAATTATAATCCCCTTCCTGATAAGTTCAAAGCCCTGAGAAGGGAAATAGACAATTTTTATTATGATTTAGACAAAGAAATCCTTTGCAGGATAGTAACAGGCGATACAAATAGAAATCAAACCTTAATAATCCCAGTATTGCCCCAAAACTTAATAATATCTGCCTTTGAATATTTTCATTTGGATAGAGGCAGACAATTGGGAATCAAGAAAACCTATCGTAGATTAAAACAATATTTCTTTGTTCCCTCAGCATTAACCAAACTCAAAGACTTCATAAACAATTGCGAATCATGTAATTTGAGGAAGAATCCCCAAACTTATACCCACCCCCCAATGGGAAGAGTCCCGGTGGCGAGGTTCCCCTTCGACATTGTTTCATTTGATTTATATGGAACCATTGGAGGCTTACCTGTTTTCAACAGAGGCCATACCTGCATTCTTTCAGTTATTGACCACTTTTCCGGATTCACTTTTGCTAAAAACATTGAAAAATCAAGGCGCTTACACTACAAGTAAAGCATTAGCAAAAATATTTTTAAAATTTAGCATCCCTAACAAGGTCATAAGTGACAATAGAAGTAACTTTGTTTCTAAGGCAACAAAAGATTTAATGAGTTTTCTTAATATAGAGAAATTGGTGACATCCCCCTATCACCCGCAAGCTAATGGGAAAATCGAAAACAGGCATAAAATATTTTCGAATATCTTGAGCATTTATACAAAAGACAACAGGAACGATTGGGATCAATTCCTACCTTACTTAACCAATGTAATCAATACTGCCTATTCAGAGACAACTAAATAAAGTCCATTTTATTTATTATTCGGACGCGATTTTAAAATACCATATCTTGAAGTCATAGAATCCAGACAGTATTACAATAATACAGAGGACTATAAACAAGAGTTTATAAATAGGACGAGTAAAAACTATAAGATAGTTAGACAGGAGTTAGAAAAATGTAAAATAAACCAAGATCTGAGAAACGAATCCAAAGTCAAAGGGAACATAAATTTTAAGGTAGGAGATTGTGTCTATCTAAAAAATGAGGCAAAGGCGGAAGGCAAAAAACTTTCCAATAAATATTCGGGACCTTACAGAATAATCAAAAAATACAAAATGATTTTACTTTTAAAATGATAACCCAGACAACGGAAGAATATATAAGGCACATGCTAGCCGCATAAAAAGAGCCAAATTTCCGGACAAATTGGTATCAAGCCCTCGTCTACCAATTCGTCCAATGCGGAAGACAAATCCCCCAAGTCAAGGCTAGCTGAGTTAAAACCTTTCAATTTCAAACAAGACTATTTCGAAAATGACAGTGATGAGAAAGATTTTGAAGAATTTTTAGCCATGAAAAATCTAGTTGTCCCCAAAGGGAAATCTTTATTACCAGTAAGGATAAAACGCCAAAAGGTCTAAAAAGTTCATCCTCAGAAAGCTCAGAAGAGTTAGACTATACGCTGTCTCCAAAAACCCAATTTTTCCCGATAGAATTTAAACCCCTTGTCCCCCCAAAATATTTTCAAATAATATGGTATCACCAACAACCCCGATAGAGAGGCCCCTATCGTGACAAGATGAATTAAATAGAGCTCTGGAAACCCCTGGTGTAAAAATAAAGAAAACCCCACCCAGGGACACAAACAAGAAAAATTTGAGAGAAACTATGGACATTATCAACTATCCTATAAAAACAAGGCAAAGTACCATGCCTTGGAACCAGGAAACCCCCGAAGACGAAAATCTAGGACAATATCATTACATAACGGTATCCAAAGTTAAGCCCAAGGAATCTTCCTCCTGGAGACGGACCATGTTACAGAAAATACCCCACCCCCTGAGGATAATGGTGATACTCTCCACAAACATTTGACTCCTCCCAAAGCTCTCAAGAATCCTTTAACTCCCCTGAAATAAGAATTCAGCACGAGGAAATGGAAAATAAACCAGGTGATACTCTAAAATCGCAAAGGACCACTCCGGAAAGCCCTAATGTTGAATCTTCAGGGACCAGTTCTACTGAATCTGACGATGAATCAGCTCCATACGAACCCCGAGACGCATAAAAACAAAAACCAACTTCGGCTACGGCACATTTGAAAGAGGCTAAATTAAAAGGTCAAAAATTCCTATTGAAGCAATACAAGAAGTTTGACCTAATCTCTATGGGAAAGTCAAAAAACAATAAAGTGAAAGAAAGCGAAGGAAAGGTTACCACTAAAACCGGTAGAGTGATTAAGAAACCAGATAAGTGGAAGTACGTCTAGAGATCAAGTGCACAAAAACTCATAAAACAATGATAAGACGAAATGAATAAGTGAAATAAGCAAAAATAGGAACCTTAAAAAAAATGTGTTTGGATACGACACTTCAAAGAAAGCTATCCGTAAAAGTTTAAAGGAAATTAATAGTTAACTTTTGCAGATAAGCTGAATTCCAGTTTGATAGAAAACCCTGAAGGTAGAAGCAGAACAAGAATTGTTCAACCCCTACCCTAAAAACCCTGGTGCCACCCCGTTGCAGACAGAACAAATATGGACCATTTACTTCAGAGGCGATCAAAACTCCTCAATGCTGCAGCACAATTGATAACAGAGAGATTGAAAATTCAAAATATGATAGAAGTCACAATCCAATCCCTTAGTAAAGTTAAGGCTTCCAAGGAAAAAATAAACAAGGAAATAAATGAAATCCTCTTGGCAAAACAAATAAATAACCTAATCGAGACTGAATTTATGGAATGCAAGGAAAAGGCTACACAAATACAGAATGAAATGGAATCAATAAGTGACGTCACACTTGTCAACGGATACGATTATTTTGATAAGCTTCAAAAGTTACAGAGCCGATACCATAAAATGCGGGAAATTCGTAAAAAAGTAGAAGACTAAAGGACCAATACCGTTGTAACTACCACAGCAGTAGTGCAAAAAGCACTGGTACCAGAACAAGTCAAGCTCCTGAGTCTACAGCATGAAGACGACCGTTTAAAAGCACAAAAAGAAATAATCAAACTTAGACAGGACAGCCTAGAAAAACAGTTGGAAGGAAACAAAGCCAAAATCAACAGAGAGTTGCAAAAACAAAGACAATTTTGTTCAAACTTAGAGAAAATGGTGGAAACCTTGTTTACAATTGAAGTTGGTTTGCCCCTCAACCCCCAATTGGAAAATATTCTTGCTAACAATTACAACGAAGGGCTACCACAACCTTTGTATTTCCCAATTCCAAGTCAAGCCCAGCATCCCCTTGTAAAACCCCAAATGGAATATATTCAACAAAACGCTCTAACGGATGATAACGTAACTACTAGGACCCAATACCCCAGCATCCAAATAAATGATACAACTGGCCAGGATTCCTCAAAGGTCTCTTCACCACAAGGAACGTCTAAAGTGCATCCGATACCGGCTGATACAGAAAACTAAGAAAATGTTGATTATGGCTGTTAGTTAAATTCAAAAAGAAGGTAAAATTCCTTTTCTCGTTTAAATACAAAAAAAAAAAAGAAAGAAATATTTTTTTACAAGTTTAGTACAGTAAATTGTGTAAGCAAGGGTATAGCGATAATCTAATACCTCGTGCGCGATCCACGTTAAACTAGAGGACTTGTATTTCTGCTGAACGGAATATAGTATTTCCTGTATTTTGGACGAGATACTATATTTTGGATTCAGCCAAAGAAGCTAAAGGATAGTTGAAGCAGCTGTCCTAGCTTTGCCTGTCCCAGGCAGGCCCTGGAGTAGGTAAACATGAGGATCACTAGGGCTCTCCATGTACTATATTCAAGTATATTTCAATGCACAACCCCGAATCACATTATTTCAGCACATACTTTTGATCTTAATTGAGTATTCAAAATGCGGATCTAAAGAAACTTTCAGTATATCAAACCTCGAAATACAAAAAAAACTACAATTCGATATATTTTAGGCTGTAAAAATCATCTTCATGAGTCATTTTTGAAGAAGATGTTACTTTGGAACTTAATGGAGTCACCTTTGACTCATTAATCTTAAGTACCAAAGGGTATATTAGAACTAAAGATTTTATCGAGGCACCTGCTACTGGAGCATCATTGCCCCATTAGTGACAATTTGAGGAAAGAAAAATTTTAACTACTAACACAGGATCGATCCTACCTCTTCTGAAATTGATTTTATCTGATAACTTATCCAAACTAAAAAAAAACGCACGCGAACAATATAATCAAACATTGAATCGTAGAGTATCCTAACCTTTTTTCTTACACCTTCAGAATAAGGCGTATTCAGTATTTTTATAATTACAACATTAGAATTCTTGACAAACCTCTTAGACAATTGGTCAAATGTAAAACCTTATTTTAGCAATATCTTGTTATTATTGTTAGTATTATCATAATAGCCACCCTTAAGACACGCGACGTTCAATTGCCTAAATAATAAATAACCGCTTCTCACAGTAAAACTAAAAAAAAAACTTTGGCCCAAATATCAACAAAAAATGTTCTTTCAAGAAAAGAAAATAATAAAGTCAGCTGAATGAAAAGCCCCTACTAATTGTTTTAAGCACCCCAATTATACGGCCAAACAATATCCTTGCCCTTTCCTAGGGTAACATCACTTCCCTTTTCAATGTTATAAGTTAGCTATGCAGTTCAATTGGACAACGTAAAGTATTAGTCTGAAATAACTTACCTTACGCCTGTAACTTCCGATAAATTCCGGAATCCACAAAAATTAATGGCAAATCAGTCGATTTATTTACGCATTTTTTACTCAAAATTAGAATACTTCCCATTATTATTTGAAATTCTATCAATTAGCGATTGGATTGATTGACCTGTGTACTGTTTTTACATTCTAAAAATATTCATACTCATAAATAATCAATTCGCCATAGTTTTGCTGGAAAATAATTTTTTTTTTTTTCTAAGAAAAACAAGACATAATTAAAACGCATACCTAAGCGGGCGTACTATTGTATGTTCTGAACTATTTTGAATATCCTTAATAATGAACAGTCTATCCCTCTAAAAACCAAAATAATACTAACGAATAATTTACTATGCTAAAAATGTGCGTTAAAGACCAATAATAAAAAACACTAATTTCCGCAAATAAGGTGAAATCACAATTGAAAAAGTGAGACAATTAGAAAATTTTGTTTGGTCTCAGACTATTGATTCTCCGCTTTTGATTATATTTTTTTTCTAATGATATAAACCACTATAAACCAAAGTTGTCTCACACGCCTCTCAAGTAAAGTGTGATACACGCCTTAAATAAAAAAAATTCGATAACTGACCCTCGGTTTCTAGCAACCAATTGTAGGTAGCCCGTGCCAAAATAGTCAATCCAAAAAAAAATATTCATAAAATAGTAAACTATTCTGTTTCGAAACCTAAATGAACAACGAAGAATTTTCACCAGAGAATTGACGTAACACAAAAAGAATCAATAACCCTGAACGTAAAAATAATTCAAAATTGTAGCATTTAAAATACTGATTTTGGCGCGTAAATTTCAACCTAGAGAAATGCGATATAATCCTTACTAGGAGACACGTCCGTAGATACAAACAAAACCTCAAGGGCAATATAATTCTCAAGGTAAAAAATTAAGCCCCCAGAAAAGCGTAAAACATAGGAAGACCTGAAAGGAAAAGTATTTTGACCTTAATCTATTAATCCCTTCGGCTTGATTTTCTTTTTGTGTGACATAATCCAACTATAATTCACACATCTTTTAAGTCAAGCGTGACAATCACCTTGAATAAAACTAGTTCAATAATTCTCGTTTGCAGTTTAGCAACCAGTCATATGTTATTCATGTAGAACAGACAGCTTAATGAAAAAGGATATTCTTAAGCCCAAAATGCCGATATTTATGACACCTATTTCGTGCCATTAAATAGCGTAATGACCCTTGGTTTAACTATCATAACTTCAGTATGAAAAAAAAGCAGTGATAACTGCAATAAGATTAATGTCTCATGAGCTTCACAATAAAAATATTGTTCTGCTACAGAACCTAGATAAGGAAAGAAAGATAACTTATAAAAGAAAGAAAATCCCTAAGGAATTAATCAAAACCCAACGCTGGGAATAAATCGAGAATTACCGCAGGTAAACCATAAGAATGGCCCGTATACTCATC
>JAQQPU010013852.1:0-22848 GCA_029168905.1 Artemia sp. Kazakhstan ARC1039 | reverse complement strand
AAAATGATTGGCTTTATACGCTGATTCCAAATACATAAATTTCCTTAGGTTTAATGTCGAGGAGGTGTTCTTTAACTGAAACCCTGTACAACTGAACCCCCATGCAACTGAACCCTCGTGTTACTGAACCCTCATGCAACTCAGCCCCATTTAACTAAATCTCCGTGTAACTGTACCCCCCTTTAACTGAACTCTCATGCAACTCAACCCTCCATGCAACCCATCTCCCTCAAAACACTTTTCAGTCATTTCTCGTTAAATTGACAATACTCTCCAAAACATCACTTGTGTATTATACTGTACATAATCACGACATCTCCTCCAATTCGCAAATTCCATTACCCCTTTTTTGCAAATGTTAAACAAACATCTCTGATTGTAAAAGCATTAAAAAATTTTCCAATCACTAATTACCCCTTTTTTTATCTTGCCTCCTATCAATTCTGAGTTTCCGGCTAGAATTAGACAAAGCCCGTCTTTATCACCAATTTGGTAACCCTTTCGCAATAACAAAAAAGGAACATCATTAAAAACTATGATGAATGCAAATTATCCTGTATATGAAGCGAGCTCTCATTTCTCGTTAAATTGACAATGCTCTCCAAAACATCACTTGTGTATTATACAGATCACATATCTCATTACCCTTTTTTAAATGTTAATCAAATAATTCTGATTATAGTGTCCAATTTTTTTTGTCTGCTTTTCAAAATGATCGTATTTTGGAAATCTGTCATTTAACACTAAGAAGTAAATTAGGTAACCCTTTCGCAAAAGAAGTAAATTAGGTAACCCTTTCGCAATAACAATAGGCTTAGCAGCGATTAAATCTCATTGTCGGCGACAATTCAATCAGATCACAGTAGTGAATATGGAGTACCTTTTCGCAAATTGAGTTAGCTTCTATTTCATAGACAAAATATTTGAATTCCTTTTATTCAAATCACCTATCAAGTTATCAAAAAATATATGAACTAGAAATCTGGTCTGTAAATTGTGTCAGAAAAACTTGTCCTTAATCAACGTTAAGACCCACAATAGCATAGGAAGGAACATAAAGTACGCGCTGGTTTTAAAATACAGGTTTATCAAAATTACCCCTTTTTTGCAAATGCTAAACAAAAAAAAACCTGTCTGTACGTCAGAAAAACTTGTCCTTAATCAGTGTCGTAGAAATGTTTACCTATTGGACCGGTATTGCGTAAATCTCTTTGAAAGGTGTAGTGCCCTGTAGAATAGAATACCTACCAGAAAAAACCTGTTTGGTACAGGGGCCCAGGCAAATTCAATAGATCAACTCTACTAACATCATATCCAGTATTGGCAAAACTTATCACCTGGCCCGATTTTTCTTAAACTTTTGCTAATGACTCAGTTCTATATAAGATACTACGAAAAAGAAAGAAAAAAATATATCCGTAATTACAGTTTTTAAAGCATAGGCTATGTGTCTTCGAGTACCTTAATCCCATCCAACAGGGAGCCAAAGTTATTTTTCTATTAAATACCATTTATAAGGAATAAGACGATTTTTTTATCGATTTATTTATTGTGTCTTAAAAGTAACATTAAGGAAACCAAATTTTCTAACAATTTTTGGTAACAGAATGTAATTAAGGAATGACCTGGCTCAATAGTAACCGAAACTAAAAAAATGATATTTTGATACCAATCAAAAGAATCCGTTTTTATGCTGATTTCAAATAAATAGGTTTCATCAACCCATCATAAACTATGAAAATATATATAAGATTTGTCTTATCATGAGATACGAGCCTGAGAAAATTTGCCTTATACTCGAAAAAAGAAGAAAAAACCCCATAAAAGTCATAGAATCTTAAAGAAAGTCGTACCATCAGATTTAGCGTATCAGCGAACCCTACTGTAGAGGTTTAAAGCTCCTACCTGCAAGAATGTGGAATTTAGTATTTTATACCAGAAGAATGATCCCGGATACATGTTTATTTATTGTTGTTTTTGTTTGTTTGTTCGTTTTTTCCCAGGGGTGATCATATCCACCCAGTGGTCCTAGAATATCGCAAGAAGACTGATTCGAACAGAAATTAAAAGTTCTAGGGCCATTAGCCAAAAAAATTGGAGGGCAACTAGGCCCTCTCCCACACTCACTTTTTTCCTACAGTCACCCGATCAAATTTTGAGATGGCCATTTTGTTCAGCATAGTCGAAAAATCTAATAACTAGTTCTTTGAGGATGACATAATCTCCCACTGTCCCCGGGAGAAGGGCTGAAGGTTATGATCTTTGCCCGTTTTTTATATGTAGTGTTGGTTATTGGGTAGTACACAGACATTTTCGGAGGGAATTTTTCAGGGAGGGAGGTGTTTAATTGGAAGGATCTTTCCATGGAAGATTTTTTCATGGGGGAAGAGAATTCTTCATGAAGGGGGCACCGGATTTCCCAGTATTATTTAAAAAGACATCAGAAATTAAACTAAAAAACAAGTTTTTTTTCAACTGAAAGTAAGGAGCACCATTAAAACTTAAAACGAACAGAAATTATTGCGTATGCAGTGAATTCGCCCCCTCATCAATACCTCGCTCTTTACGCTATATTTTTGTACTTTCAAATGAGCTTATTTGTTCTAATTAAACTACTTTTGCGATTCAGGGTTCAGGGGCCATACTTAAAGAATAGGTACAAAAATCAAACTCTAGCGTAAACAGCGAGGTATTGACGACTGGGCAGATCAGATAATTTTCTCGACGCAGCTCTCCCAGCGTACTGTTCGGTGGTGCGGCCACCTCCTTCGCGTGCCACGCAACGCCCCAGCACGGATCGCATTCGACTTTAACCCCACCCTACACGGATGGAAACGACCCAGAGGACGCCCACCCACTAGGTGGAAAGACAAAGCCGATGAATTCCTCACCCAAGCCTACATCCCGGTGGAAGAAGCTGCGATCCTGGCAAGCGATAGGTCAATCTGGAGGCTCCTAGTCTCATCGTTCTCTACGCCGAACCCTCGGCAGAAGCCTTAAGTCAAGTCAGATCAGATAACCCGATTAAAACTCTGAGATGGCCATTTTGTTCAGCATAGACAAAAAATCTAATAACTATGTCTTTGAGGATGACTTAATCCCCCACATTCTCTGGGAGAAGGGTTGAAGTTTATGAACTTGGCCCATTGTTTACATATAGTATTGGTTATTGAGAAATACACAGATATTTTTAGAGGGGATTTTTTCTCTGGGGAAGGGGTTACGTGGAAGGATCTTTCCGTCGACGATTTTTTCATGGGGAAGGGAATTTTCCATGAATGAGGCACCGGATTTCCCAGCATTATTTTAAAAAAAACGATCAGAAAGAAAATACAAAAAAAACTTTTTCAACTGAAATAAGGAGCAACACTAAAAATTAAAACGAACAGAAATTATTGCGTATCTGAGGGAATCGCCCCCTCGTCAATACCTCTCTCTTTAAGCTATATTTTTTTTTTAGTACTTTCAAAAGAGCTATTTATTTTAATTAAATGGCTTTGGGATTCAGGGGTCACTATTAAAGCATTGGAACAAAATTCGAACTTTAGCGTAAAGAATAAGACATTGACGAGGGGCCGAATTCCCTCATACACGAAATTATTTCTGTTCGTTTTAAGTTTTAGTGTTGCTCCTTAGTTTCAGTTGAAAAAATTTATTTTTCTTATTTAATTCATGAACAGATTCATGAAAAATTCATGACAGACGATTTCTTTTTTCTCACGCTTATCACAGGCTTATATAATTGGTGCTATAAAATCATTGTTATTATTAAAAGTTTACATTTCCAAACCAAAAAACAATTTGCATCCAAGGACGTATCCAGGATTTGTGTTCATAGGGGTTATTTTTCAGGGGTTCGGGGGGGGGGGGTTTAAAATTTAAAAACGAACCAAAAATTTGTTAATCTACATTTTGTTACAGTTTTAGGAGTCTGAAAAAAAATTCAGGGGCTCAAACTCTACCCACTCTCGCCCCACCCCTCCCTTGGATACGGCCTTGTATGTATCTCTCAAGAAACAATTTCACTTTACTAGAATATGAAATTGCAGAAGAGTTAGTATTTCTAACAAACTTGAATTCATTATTCCTGGTATGATTCTGACAATGATTTTAAACTGCTTCATTCATTCTCGTCTCTCCTATCTCCAAGTTCTAAGAATGTATTGTCTTTTTCAACCCTCAAGATAGCTGGCAAAGAAATACTTTTCATTATGGACCGAAGTCCATCAGCCTCTAATTCCTTGCTTGATCTGGAATTACTTACTAAAATTTGTTTTGAAGCTTCGTGGTGGCCTTCCTAAGGCCTTTTGATGTACTCCTTTTTGGTTTCTTCTCAAGTTTCTTATCCCTTCACAAATTTGAATGAAATTCTAATTTCATTTACTTCGTCGGTAAGATCTGGTCACACTGGCTGGAGCATACTTATTTCTTGAGAATTAAAAAATAATATTTCCTTCTCCCAGCATAGAATTTAAAGTTGCCTTATCCCCTCCTACGCCCTGAAAAACGTTCATTGAAAGCTTTAACTCCATCTTTCATTGTGAGGCAAAGCAATGCAGACTGACTGGAACTACAACTTTGAAATCCTTAAAGGAAGAATAAAATCCTCGCTTGCTCGAATTTTTCATCCATTTAAACGTGCAAAATAGTTTCATATCGATTTTTTACTCGGCAAATTCAACTTGTACTGATAAAGGATTATACCTTTCAGGAGCGCCAATTCATCAGCATTAAGAAGGGACTTAAATATATTTTTCAAAATCCAGACGGTTCAATTTTTTTCAACCAAAATAGCAAAAACGTATTTTCTGTATCTAGCAACTCAGGGGCAATTACCCCCTGTCCCCCTTAATTGACACTTCTAATATTATTTGTATTTACTTCATACTGACGAACAAAATACGGTTTATGTTCTATACGGCTTTGGTTTGTGTTCGGTGAATGTTCTATACGGCTTGTGTTCTATAAACGGTTTCCTTTAGAATTGCAGACACATGCACACAATTTAAGTAGAAGTTTTGAGTTCTGATTAATTTTGTGTTATTTTTTTTCAATTATTTCTATCTCATTCCTTTATAACGTAGAGCTTAAATCCTTATCCCTACTTAATAGTGTTCCGTTTGAAATCTGTTTATGATCGTTATTAAATAAAAAAAAACAAGTTTTTTCAACTGAAAGTAAGGAGCAACATTAAAACTTAAACCGAACAAAAATTATTACACATATGAGGGGATTCGCTCCCTTGTCAATACCTCACTGTTTACGGTAAAGTTCAAATTTTGTTCCAATTATTTAAGAAAAACCCATGAATCACAAAGGTCGTTTAATTAGAATAAATTGCTCTTTTGCAAGTACTAAAAAACTTTAGCGTAAAGACCAAGGTATTGACGAGGAAAAAAATCCTCCCTCAAGAAAAATGCCCCCCTGAAAACGTCTGTATGACAAAACTTGTTTACTTTATTTAATTTCTGGATTTTTTTTAATTGTACCGGGAAATCCACCTCTAAAGAAAATCCCTAAAGGAAAGGAAATCCCTAAAGAAATCTCTAAAGGAAATCCCTCTAAAGAAAATTCCTTTTCACGAAAATTTCCTCCATGGAAATTTCCTCCCGTATATTATCCATCCCTCACGGACAGTTCCATCCCCGCTGAAAATTCCCTCGGAAAATTTACTGCGAACATTTCAGCCTGGAAAATTCTCCTTAGCCTGCTTTTATTTGAAAAACAACTTGTTGTTTCATCTAATTTCTGATCCTTTTTCAAATCATGACGACCCACCCCCCTCGCATCAAACCTTTCACAAAACATGCCCCCCCCCAAACCACTCCAGTAGAAAATTTTCCCGGGGAAAATTCCCTCATGGAAAATTTCTCTTGCGAAAATTCCCTATGGAGAATTTCTTTCATGGAGAATCCCTCCTCTTGGCAAAATCCCCCAGACTATTCCAATCTCATTGAAAATTTCACCCGGACAAATTCCTGAAAATCTGTATATGTAAAATTTAGTCACCAAAGAGAAAGTAAGACATTTAAAATAAATTTGTATAGGAATTATGGCAAATTCCACCGTGTAGAATTTACCTTCGGAGGTCCATCCCCCCGTAAATTCTCCCTATGGGAATGCTCCCTTCCCCCGCAGAAAATATCCCCCAAAAATGCCTGCTGCAAAAAATGCCCAATATCAAATACTATATGTAAACAATGGGAAAACTTCATAAATTACACTCCTTTCCCCAGTGGCTGAGGAGGGTCTCGTCATCCCTAGAGGCAGAGTAAATGAGACTTTCATTTATGCCGAACGAAATGGCTATCTCAAAATTTTAATTGGATGACATTGAGGGAAAGATGCCCTCCAATCTTTCTGGTCACTTAAAAAAAGCGTTAGAACTTTAAATTTCCGTTCGAATGAGCCCTCTCCTTAGAATCATTGGTGCGACACAATCACCCCTGGGAAAAACGAAAAAATACCAACAAACAAATACAAACTCATCCATGATCTTTCTTCTGTTTCATATTATGAATTGAATGACAAATGTCCTGTGTTGGCTCAGTAAATTAATCTAAAATTGGTTATGCATGGACCGGGGTTCGATCTCAGCTGCTGCAGTGTCGACGCAAGGACTGTTGTAGGTAAGAAGCATCATTACTCTATAGACAATGACTAGAATAATATTTATTCCTATATTCTATACCCAAGGTGGGTATAGAATATATTCTATATTCTATACCCACCGTAAGGTATAGAATAAAATCTAAAGACTCTTTGTAAGTAGTAATGACGTTAAAAGAAGTAACGGTGATTGGAGTTCAACAAAACTAACGTGCATGTGGAGATCTTGACCAGTGCAAAGAGGCACATCCTATCATCAGAGATTGACAAAATGGCAGTCCTTCCCCCCCCCCCCCAAAGAATATATTTACAAACTTTTATGTATTTTCAATATATTTATTTTTGTGTTTTTTAGTAGTCTCCCCTTTTCCGATTAAAATCCTGAATACTTAGCTGCCTAAAAAACAAAATTCTAAGAATTGTTTAGCAAGCAAAACGATATGTCAGATAAAATGTCTTACTAGTCCTCCTGTTGGACAAACTTTCGGCACAAGCATCTTTCATCTTTCACATCCTAGCTTATGGAAAAATCCGTTTAGAAAACGGAAAAGAACTGATAGTTTCCATATTGGGGTTTAAATCTTTGAAAAATGCTCTTCTATCCATTTCACAAGTATCATTTTTATTGTAATTTAAATAAATGTTTAAACCACAAGGGCACCAAATTAGGAAGAAAATGGAAGGGGGTGATTATACCCCTCTCTAGATTGCTCCCTCCTAAAAATACCCGTTATCACTGGAAACTAAAAAACTGCACCTAATGTTCTAAAGAATAATTACCTGCATCTCTATCTAAAAAAAATGAAGAAAAATGATTGTCCTTTCCCCCCCGAAGTTTCATGAACTGGCGCCCCTGTCTAAAGTTCAAACGATATTGGATCTTTTACACCAGAGACATCTTTTTCTTTGCACCAGAACATCAAAGTAGCAGTTTGTTCGCGTGTACTTTAAAACTTAAGGGATTTCATTTTTTTTTTATCTGAGAATGTTAAATAAAATTTACATTTGAACGATATTTTTTGCACGAAAATCAATCAAATCAAGTTCTATGGCATTCTTGTGTAACATTCGAACTTAAATAAAAACAAATCAGCGATAGCAGCCTTTTGGTATGTAGATATCAAGTAAAATATGCACTTTTATCAATAAACTCACATTCCTTTTAGAAATGTCTAATAATCAATAATACACCGACTCATCTGTCAAAAATGAAGACAAACGAGGTGGTAGACTGAATGTAATCTCATGTATATACCCAAGCTTAAAATTCTTAAGCAAATAAAGCCGTCATTATGACAATTTGTCATATATATCATTTGTGCGCTTAGCAAGAGTCAACACCGAGCGCGTCCGTTTTGAAGTTAGTGGGCGCTTAACGACGGAGGAATTGAGCTGAAGTGTTTTCTTTTGATTAACGGTATGGTGTCTTTTATGTTGACGGATGAGAGAGTTGACAAAAGGCTCAAGTCTTGTTCCAACAATGTCTTTCACCGAACGGTTTGAAAGCGGTCCTTTTCATTGAGTAAAGAATTTAACTCGAGAGGGCAGGTGTCGAAAAGTTTGAAAGTGTTTTTAGTTTTATTCATTCCAATTCTATGCATCGTTTTTTCTTCCGATTCTTTTGTTAGATCCGATTCCTTTGATGTATCCCACTTGTAATTCTGGTAGAATACCGGAAATCTGTTTAATAAATATGCACATCCATGGCCGTATCCAGAGGAGGTAGGGTGTTTGGCTCCCCTCCCCCTCCCAGAAAATGTCTGTCAAAATCGTAAAAATGTAACAAAAATACTTGTAAACAAATTTTGATTTGTTTTTTAAAGTTATTTTTGTGCAAAACAACTTGGAAAAAATAACTCCACCGAACAAAAATCCTGACTGCAGCCTTTTACATATCTCGCATTTTTTTTTCTGTCAGACAAAAAAAGAACGTGAATGTAATCAGGCAAGTACAGGAGGCAGGAGTCTTTGTGTCCATGCTTTGTATCAGTCTTTGTGTCCCTTTTTTACCTTCCCCCAATTCAAAAAATCCTAACGTTGCCGGTATTTTACAATTTTTACTTATATTCTCAATTTCATTCACCCCCCCCCCACTTGCTAGAAAAACTGAAGATTCCAATGCAGTTGGGGTGATTCAAAAGAGTTATGATGTACAAAATAATTTTTAGAGGAGAGCGATACAAATTGACTTTAATTCTTTAATAAAGTTTTATTATTAAATAATTAAATTATTAAAAATAATAATTTTTTTAATAAAGAGAAAAAAAGAAGATTTTGGTAACTACCGTGGCAAGCCCCGGAAGGCTCCAGCACCGAATACAATAATACAACTTATACACTTAAGGCACAATCAAACAGTTTGTGGTAACGAACTGTCAGTAAGGAGCGACCCGGCTCAATAATAACCGAAACTCTAAAAAACGGAATTTTTATACCAATAGATACGTCAAAAGAATAGAGCTGTTACGCTAATGATAAATATATAAGTTTCACTAAGTTTAATTATAACTCATCAATTGTTACGCGCCTTATTTCCCAAAAAAAGGGTAACACCCCTTTATGGTCGAAGAAACTTAATACAAATCACGCCATCAGATTCAGCGTATCAGAGAACCCAACCGTAGAGGTATGAAGCTCCTATCTGCAAAAATGTGGAATTTTGTATTTTTTGACGGAAGAAAGATCACGGATGCGTGTTTATATTTTTTTTATATCTATTTTTTTTTCAGTGGCGATTCTGTCAACTCAGTGGTCCTATAATGTCGCGAGAGGTCACATTCAAACGGAAATTAAAAGTTCTAGTGCCCTTTTTAAATAACCAAAAAATTACAGGGCAACTAGGCCTCCTCCATCGCTCAATTTTTCCCAAATTCACCGGGTCAAAACTTCGAGATAGCCATTTTGTTCAGCAGAGTCCAAAAATCTAATAACTATGTCTTTGAGGACGTCTTAATCACCTACGCTCCCTGGGAGAAGGGCTGCAAGTTCTAAACTTTGACCATTGTTTATATATAGTATGGATTATTTAACAGCTCCCCTCATATATGGACAATTTATGTTCGTTATAATGTTGCTCCTTACTTTGAATTGAAAAAAAGGTATTTATATGTTATAGTGCCTATTTTAAGTTCTTCATCCATTTACGCACCGTAGAACCGGTTTCATCACTAGTTTCTTTCAGCTTAGCGTGAGACAAACAAAGATAAGTGACAGAATATATGGGAAATATATAATTTGGGTTATATATTTGCACATTAGAAGGGTGGGCGTGAAGTATTTGGACAGTGTGAAGTTAAGAAAACAATCCTTACTTCATAATATGCATAATAGTTGAACCTAACACATTTAACAAGTGGGCCCCCCATAATTTACCCCCCCCCCCCTAATGTGAAAATTTATAGCCCAAAGTTGTTTCTATAGTATTGTATTTTCGTCATATTTTGTGATATTTCATCAGGATTAGTAAAAAAATAGGTTCTACTTTGATGAAGAAGTTAACATAGGCGCTATAGCATACATGTACCAAAAAACTTTATTTATTTATTTAATCTATATATTGACCGAAGCAAATAACACTAATGCTATAACACTAAAAAAAAAAAAAAAAATGAATGCGCATTGTCAGTTTTACATACATATGCTGACATTTATTCCTTAAAATGTTAATAATACTTAATTTATTAAAGCTATAAAAGAGAAAACATTAGAAAACAATTTTTCAGTAAAGTGCAAATTATCTCCTGGCCTTGGGAAGGCATAGGGGTTTTAAGCCCTACTCATGTTAATTTCGGTTCGTTTTATATTGACATAATCTTTTCAGGGAAAAAGAAAATAAAAGTTTAAATCTTTTCAGTTTTTCTGCAAAAATTTATAGTTTGGACCGCTATTTTGTATGCTGAAGAAACTTTTACAACTATTTATAACAAAATACACCCAATTAAAACTCTGGACACAAAGACTAGTATTTTATTTAGTTTAATACCTCCTCTAGTTGACCTAAAAAATAAAACTTAATAGCCTACCATTCGCAAAAAATTCTATCTATGCTCTTTGACAGCTTGGATCCACTTACACTCTTTTGATTTAGTTAAATTTTAAGAGCAGAAGTGGGAATAGAAGTAGCTCCAAATTCGAACATAATACCCCTAGTCATTCTTGGGATATTGCTGAGGATGTCTTATAGGCAAACAGCATACATACAGTGTGTTTTGATTTAATCTTAAGACAACATTTAGTTTTTAAACATAATAGGCAAATTGCATAACTGTGGGGGGTTGACCTACGCAATAGCCCAAGAGAAACAGTGACAAGACCGTTCAGCTATGCTGAACAAAATGGCTATTTTAAATTTTGATTGGAAGTGTTTGGAAAATTATGAGCTAAAGTGGAGGGCTGATTGCCTTCCAATCACTTTTAACTCTTAAAAAGGGTGCCAAAACTTTGAATTTTAAATCAAATTAGCTACTTTAAAGTATCAGTGATAATATTAGCTATGATATAGCAGCGCTGCCTATGAAATTGCTTATATGCCCTTTTAATACTTGCATGTGTATAGTTTTTTCTTTAATTGAAACTCCCCCTAAACGTTTCAACTTAATACCCTTAGTGTCATTACTTACAGTAACTGTAGAAGTAGTATTAAAAGTACACATATAGTGTCTTCTGGCTAGTTCAAAATCCGTCACAGCTTACTCTGAAAGGTCTAACGTAATAATGTAAGTCGTTATTGTGATATTGCTTGGTCACCCTTTTCACAATCTACATGCTCATAGTTCGTTCTGATTTAGTTCAACATCCGCCTAAATATTCCTTGAAAGCTTTATCTTAATACCATTTGCTTATGTAGTAGCAATAGTTGTGGTACCAGTAGTACCGTTAGCAGCAGTGTGCACATCGCACTTTTTTTTTTTTTTTTTTTTTTTAAGGTTCGCTTCAACACCCGATGAAATATTCAACTTAATACCATCAACCGGTCCTGAAGCATCGCTGATATGTCCTCTTGACAACCCATTTGGGCATAGTGTGTTTCGATTTATTGCAATATAGTTTCAATATTGCCCATAATTTTTGCCTTATAAGGCTTGCACTCCCGCTGGATTAGCAGTAGTAGTAACACCAGTAGTTATAGCAGTAGCAGCAGTAGGAGTAGAGCTAATACTAGTAGTCTTAGCCTTAGTAGCAGTAGTAGTAGTAATAGCAGTAACAATAATAGTAGCAGCAGTAGCAGTTGTAGGAGTAGAAGCAGTAGTATTTTGATCCCCCAAAACAATCCTTGTAAGTTTTAATTTCACGCACAAAACTGTTCCTAAGATATTGCTGATATGCCTTTTTTACCACCTACATACGTATGACGTGTTGTGATCCAGTTTACCCCCCCCCCCCCCAAAAAAAAAAACATTCTCTGAAAGTTTCACCTTCATACCCTTAGGTATAATTATAATAGTCGTCAACGCAGTGGTATTAGTACTCAACTTAATACAATTAGCCATTGCTATGACATTGTCCATATGCTCTTTTGATAGCCTGTATATTCATATACTTATTGATATTTTCATCTTACTGATCTTTGCCTTACAAGTAGTTGCAAAATAAGCATTATTTGGAGCAATAGTAATAGTAGTAGCAGAGCTGGTAAATGTTGCAGTGGTAGTAGTATTAGTAGTAGTTTGTACATATTGCCTTTTGGTCAATTGATCTTCCCCTTTAAGTATTCTCTGAGAATTCCAACTTAATAAACAAGTCAATTCTTAAGATACACTATTTTGACAATCTAAATACACATAGTGTCTTTTATTAGTTCACATTTGCAATCAATATTCTCTCAAGTTTTACCTTCATAGACTTAGCCTTAATAGTACTATTACCACAGAAGTTTTGGTGGTAGTAGAAGTAGTTGCAGCGCTAGTGTTGTATTAGTAGTAGCAGTAATAGCAGCAGTATTAATAGCGGTAGTAGCATGTGCATATTGCCTTTTGATCAGTTGAACATCCCTTTCATGATGCTCCGAAAGTTTCACTTTGGCACGTTAAGCCGTCCTAAAAAAATATTGCAATGTGCGCTTTTGACACCCTTTTGACGCCCTTTTCACTTTAATACTCCAAGTCCTACAAGTTGTTGCAATTGAAGTAGTAGTTGGAGTAGTTTAGTAGCTGTAGTATCATTAGTAAAAGTAGCAATGGTATTAGTATTGTTATTGACATTCATATATTACATTTTTCTCCATTGATCTTCCCCTTTAAGTATTCTCTGAAAGTTCCATCTTAATACCCAGATCCATTCTTGCGATACGCCCTTTTGACAATCTGCACACGCATACTGTGTTTTAACTTAGTTCAAATTTCCCCTCAGTATTCTGTCAAATTTTCACCTTCATTTGCGTAGCCTTGATTGTACTAGTATCATAGTAGTAGCGGTAGTAGCAGGAACAGTAGTAGCAGTAACATTACATTATTATTAGTAGTAACAGTAGTATAAGCAGTATTAATAGCAGTATTAGCAGGTACATTTTGCCTTTTGGTCAACTGAAAATCCCACTCGTGATGCCCCTGAAATTTCCTCTTGATATGATAAGCCGTTCCAAAAATATTGCTGATACGCCCGTATCAGAAATCTGTATACGCATAGTATGTTTTGATTTTGGTTTTTGATTTAGACTTTTTTTTCAATATCGTCAGCCTTAATAGTACTCGCTAAAGAAGCAGTAGTTGTAATGATAGTAGGGGTAGTCGTAACAGTAGTTGCGCTAGCACTAGAAGAAGCAGTAGTTTTAGTAGTAGTAGCGTGCAAATATTCCCTTTTTGGTCAATCGATCATCTCCCTTATCATTTCCTGAAAGTTCCAAATTAATATACTGAGTCATTCCTGAGTTAAACCCTTTTAACAACCCATATACACATATCAATATTCTAAAAAATATAAATGTTCTTACTTTTATTACTTTAATAAATCAAATAATATTAACATTTTGATTACTAAATATCAGTATATGTGTATCAAACTGACAATGCACAGTCATTTGTATTTTTTTCAGTAAAGTACAAATTATGTTCTGGCCTTGGGAAGGCAAAGGGGTTTTGAGCACAACTTATGTTAATTTCTGCTCGTTTTGAGTTTGATTCGGTTATTTATTGTAATTTCTGTTCGTTTTGGGTTTCATTTATTTATCGATGCTGATTTGTGGTAGTTTCACGCTTGGTAGATTATTTGATTTTATTTTTGCTCAATTTTTGTTTAATGGAGTTCTTTACTTTCGCTATTTGTATGCCGGAGAAAAATTTTCAGCAATTTTTAACAATATACACCCTTTTAAAAATCTGGAAATAAATAGTAGTCTTTAATTTAGTTTCATACCTCCTCTAGTTGACCTGAAATAGAACACTTGATACCATTCGCAAAAAAAATCTGCTTACTTTCTTTGATAGCTTGGATACATTTACGCTATTTTGATATTTACGAATTTTTAGCGCAGAAGTAGCCCCCGAAAGTTTGAACATAATACCCTCAGTCGTTCTTGAGATACTGCTGAGATGCCTTATTGGGAGTTAGCATTAAAACACTGTATTTTGATTTAATCTTAAGGCAACATTTAGTTTTTAAACATAATGGGCAAATGGGAGGGGTGGCGCGGGAGGGGGACTAGTTGCCCTCCAATCACTGTTGACTATTAAAAAGGACATTAGCCCTTTCTATTTTCAATCGAATGAGCCCTTTTCGAATTTCCTACGAAAACTGCTTCAATACGAAGTGCCATGGTCTAAAAAAAAAACTAAAAAAAAAAAAAAAACTATACATTGTACCCACATCTACCTTTAATATAAAAATGTCAAGCCTTCCAATCACTTTCAACTATTAAAAAGGGCACTAGCCCTTTCAATTTCCAATCGAATGAGCCCTTTTTGAGTTTCTTTGACAAAACTTTCTATAAATACCTTATATGCCCCCTGGGAATAAATTACAATTCTTGCCCTGAGGGCTGTGAGGGATTGTTATCCTCATAGAACTAATTTCCAGAACTTTCAACTACGTTAAACAAAAGGGCTAACTCAAAATTTTGATTGGATGTGTTTGGGGAAATGGTGGGCATGAGAGGGGCGTTAGTTGCTCTCCAATTACTTTCAACTATTAAAAAATACACCCTGACGGCTGGGGAGGGTGGTTTGCCATCCTCGAAGACCTAATTTCCAGAACTTTCAACTACGTTGAAGAAAATCGCTATCTCAAAATTTTGATTGGAGGTGTTTGGGGAAATAGTGGATGTGAGAGGGGTGTTAGTTGCCCTCCAATCATTTCTGACTATTAAAAGAGGCACTAGCCCTTTCAATTTCCAATCAAATGAGCCCTTTTTGAAGTTTCTGCGACAACACTTACTATAAAAACCTTATATACCCCAGGGCATAACTTATAACCCTTGCCCTGACGGCTTTGAGGGGGTTGTCATCCTCAAAGATATAATTTCCTGACCATTCAACTACGTTGAACAAAATGGTTATCTCAAAATTTTGATTGGATGTGTTTGGGGATATGGTGAGCGTGAGAGGGGGTATAGGCTTACTTGCCCTCCAATCACTTTCCACTATTAAAAAGGGCACAAGCCACTTCAATTTCCAATCGAATAAGCCTTTTTCAAAGTTTCTACGACAACTCCCTCGATACGAAGTGGCCTGGTCTGAAGAAAAAAAATAATACATTGTGCCAGCATCGTTGTTTACTTAGGCAGCATGACTGCGCTGCCTATGAAAAAGGGCACTATAAATTCCAATTTCAAATCAAATGAGCTCCATCTGAAGTTTATACAGCCGCCCATTCCATTAAAACCTTATGTGCTCCGACGGTATGACTTTCAATCCAATCCCCAGGGCGTTGAGGGATATTGTCAACCTTAGAGTCATTGTTATATGTTCTTTGGACTATTTTGAACAAATTCGCTATCTCACAATTTTAATCAGATGCGTTTGACGAAAAGAGGGACGCTCAGGGGGAGGTCTAGTTGCCCTCCATCACTTTTGACTCTTAAAAGGGGACTAAAACTTCTAATTTTCAACCAAATTAGCTTCCTCTAAAGTTTATACAGCCATCCCTTTATTATAAGCCTTAAATGGCCCCAGGACGCAACTTAACACCTTGCCCCCAGGCTCTGGAGGTTTGTTTCAACCCAAAAAGCCTTGTTTCTATTTAATACATTTCAGGAAAGTACGACGTTTTTGTGCGGGGGGGGGTAGCTGCTCTCCTATAATTTTGACTCTTAAAAAGGGCTCTAGAGCTTTTGATTACCAATCCAATGAGCCCCATCCGAAGTTTATATAACCACGTTTTCTATAAAAACCTCTTATACTCCCAGGATATAACTTACAACCCTTGCACTGAGGGCTGTGGGGGGATTGTCATCCACAAAGACATAATTTCCAGACCTTTCAACGACATTGAACAAAATGGCTATCTCAAAATTTTGATCAGAAGTATTTGGGAAAATGGTGGGCGTGGGGGGTCATTTGCCCTCCGATCACTTTCGACTATTAGAAAGGGCACAAGTCCTCTCAATTTTCAGTCGAATGAGTCTATTTTGAAGTTTCTACGACAACTCCTTTTATACGAAGTGCCCTGGTCTAAAACAAATAAACAAACCAAAACATAAATAATTACTACACTGTGCCAAAATGGTTCTTTACTTAGGCAGCGCTATTGCACTGCCTATGAAAAAAAAAAATAGAAAAAAGAAAGTGTAGAAAAAAGTGTGCTTGATCTATGATATATATTTTAATAAGCCTGAAATCCTGCAGTTTCTGGATAGAGAAATGAAACTTTGACCTTTTAGAGCCTGGTTGATACATGACAGGGTATATATTAAGTACGAGGAAATTTACCCCTAGTCCACAAATAGTTGTTGTTTTTTTAGTGTTGAAGTAATGAGCCCTTGTGACCTGAGCTACAGCTCAGTTCCGTGAGTCCGTCCATAATAATAATATTAATAATTATAAATATAATAATAGTGATGATAATGCTAGTCATAATAATAATAATAACGATAATATAACGAGGGTAGAACCAGGTTGGTGCTACTTAAAATCAAACCATTAAAATAGCATAAAGTTAAATTACACTTGCTTGGTTTTCTAGTGGGAGCAAGGCCGCATCCAAGATTTTTTTCGGGGGAGGACATTTTTTCGAAAGGGTTGGGGGTTAGCAAAAAAAGATTTAAAAAACGCATCACAAACCAGTGTATATACATTTTTGTTACCTTTCTTCTGAGTCAGACAAAAAATTCGTGCGGTGGTTCAGACCCAGCAATGCCCCCCCCCTTCCCCCCCATTTGATATAGTCCTGTCTAGGAGATCTCACTCAAGCTAAAAGAAAATTTGTTTAGTCACTAGAAATTATGCACCTACTCCATCAGTTTCTATGGTTTCAAAAGCTGATAATTCCACATTCTTGGTGATTTTTTTTTTTCTTAAATACCATTATATGCAAAAAAAAATCAGAACCAAAATCTAAAAATACTTGAACTATCTGTTTTCTCATCGAACTAACAGATTTCCTGTCATATTCCTGTTTAACATTAATAATTCAATTATGATTAATTATTTTTGAAATTTTCATAGCTGATGTACAGATAGTATACGCACCATAATTTGTTGAAATAAAAATCTTAAAACACTCAAACATTCATGGACGTACCCAGAGGGGTTGATGTAAGGGCGAATGGTCCCCGGAATACCAAAATTTCTGGTTTTACTATTTGATTTTGTATTTACCCATAGCTCATATATTTTCTGGATTTGTTTAAATTTTGCCCCTCTTCCTTTAATGTCTTACCCCTAAGAACTTAAAAAAACTTCTTCGCGTGCTGACCAGCGGTCTGCGTTGTGCAGGCACCGATCTCCTGATTCACTGCCATTGGCTGGGAGTGCAATGCATGATTGGGGGCAAATCATCCGACGCGTCCCATTTTTTCCCCCAGATTCCTCCAGTTATCGATTTAGAGCTGGGTCGACTCTTGTCAAGCTTACAGAATCATCTTATTAACCCCTGTCCCATACCAAATAACCAGCGCCATCAGGGCTCGAACCCCTGAAATATTCTGCGATCAATATTTCTAGTTTGTAAGAATTAAAATAAATAAGCTGACTAAAGAATCTTTTACTTTGGATCTTTGACGAATCATGTTCAAAATAATAAGTTGGTTATCACAAGTCATGCAAACCAGCAGTTTTGAATTCAACTACACCCTAAGCCACTTTCATTCAACTATCAGTAGCATTTCAACTACAACGGAGTCATTATAAATCCAAAATCCTTGCAAACTTAAAGGTCATATCTGATATTATCGCCTGTCAGTAATGAATGAAAATGATTTTTCAGTTTCAAGAACATGGACCCCCTGGTGACATCTTCTGGCGAGACAGACTCCTAACGAGCTGATCTCACGGCGCAATGACACTGCTTCAAAGGGTACAGGAGCTGGTAAAAAAGATAAAACACCGTGGGGAACACGAGATGGCGACTCTCTGCAGGTTATAACACGACACCCCACGGATTAGCGCACTGTCCAAATGCACCCTGTTGTTGGAAAAATCTTGAATAGTAAAATTGCTTGTCCTCTTTTGTCGTTAGAACGTAAAGTAGCACGTCTCGCTATTGTTTTATAATCGTTATTCTTCTTTATTACAGGCTTAGAGTAACCTTTGCCTATTTGTCTATTTAAAACTTTCGAATACTGAATATCAAGCAGCATTTAATCAGCTAGGAATTAATAAAACGCTCTTAATTAATAGTATCAACTTAATTCTTAGGTATGTCCAAATTTTGGGGGCACGCGGCCTGTTTATTAATGGCATATGCCAATAGACAATAAATTGTAAGTAAGATTTGGTGGGGGGTTAAATTTTAAGACCAGCGATTTTTCCAATATCTTATATTTTCATGTTACTTTTTTTCAAAGTTGTCCTTCCTCAAATGGGGAGGGGTAAATTTTGTGCTGTGGGTGGGTTTCCGTAGGGAAAATTTTCTGTGGGGAGGGAGAATTTCCCGGGGGGAACTTTCCAGGAGAAATTTTACACTGCTGGGATTTGGCAGAATTCCTATACGAAATTCTTTTTGTCTTACTTGATCTTTGCCAACTCAATTTTGCATGTAGAGATGTCCCGGGGGAATTATCCGGAGACTATTTTCCGCTTTTTTGGATCTCCGGGGAGAAACCTTCATTGAGGGGGGAATTTCCAGAATGATCAGCAAAATTATTAGAAGTTAAAGTCTTTTTCAAATGAAAGTGTGCTAAGGAGAACACTTCTGGCTGAATCGTCCGGAAACAATATTATGGCGGGGTTGGGAGGGGAGATTTCAGTGAGGATTGAATTGTCCTGAGGGAATTTTACAGAGGAATTGCCCTGGGGAATTTTAAGGTGGGTTTATTTTACGTGAGAAGAGCTTTCCAAGGAGGATTTTTCCATGAGAGGAGGGAACTATTCATGAAGGGTGAGCCAGATTTACGGGCATTATTTCAAAAACGATCAGAAATTAAATTAATTTACAAGCTTTTTCAACTTAAAGTAAGGAGCAACATTAAAATTCAAAACGAACAGAAATTATTCCGTATATGAGGGGTGCAGCCTTCTCCTCAATACCTTACTCTTTACGCTAACATTTGATTTTTTGTCCTAATTCTTGAAGAATGACTCCTGAAACACAAGGATTGCTTAATTAGAATTATAAGCTTTTTCTAAATTTGTGAAAAAAACTTTAGCGCAACGAGCGAGGTATTAAGGAGGGAGAAAACCCCCTCATATACGGAATAGTTTCTGTTCGTTTTTCAGTTTTAATGTTGCTCCTTACTTTCAGTTAGAAAAGTTTGTTTTTTATTTGATTACAAGGTATAAATAGTAACAAGTAATTTGATAAATATTCAGATCATAATAACTTAAAGTTTTATTGCATAAACATTTTATTTTCGCAGTGGCATTTTAGATCTCTTCAAAATCAAGGTCTTTTGTAAAAAAAAAAAAAAAAAAAAAAACACCAGGTCATTTATTCTTATTATTGTACCCGCTTCTGTAACCAACTTAATAAAATTAATCGGAATAAAAAATACAAATTTTGCCCTTCCACCCCATCCTACTCTCGACTCTAGTATGGGTTCTTCAAAATTACATTACTTATAATAAAAAAAACGAGTAGCCGAAAATTGGTTTCTTATGCTGGGACTTTGTTGCTTCAATCCAATATTACGATATTTTGTTACCGATATTACCGATTTTGTTACAATATTACCGACATTATACAATTTTTTACTTTTTTTTGGGAAGGGAGAGAGGGGTTGACATAAGTAAACATTTTCTTGGATAGAGGGATTAATAATTTAAGGACAACATTAAGTGAGTCTTTCAATTTGCTTGTGATCGTTAAGGATCAGTATGACAAAAAAAACTTTGAGTTGATTTAATAGTTTACTTTTAGCGCCAATTCTCTTTTACTGACTCCTTTTTGTAATTTATCTTTCCAATGAATCCAAACAGTCTTTTCTTTATTGCACAGTCTTATTCTTTTTTTTATTTTCTTTTCTTTGTTTCCTCCAGATTCAATAACACGGACTAGAATTAGCTACGTCTATAGACGAATGAGAATCATGGTAAGATACAACTAATGCGATAATTTCTTTGGTTTGCTTTGATTTGCATTAGGCTAAAGCTAATTGTCTGTTTAAATTTTGAGGTATGAGATATGTAAAAAAGTGCTATTCTTAAGTACTTTTGTGTTTATATCTGTATGTTTAAATATCCTTTTATCTCTTCATTTATCCTCATCCTGTATGCATTATTTCTGCACAGGCATTGCAAAAATAACTTTTTAATATTGTTATTTTTTACTAATTCTGAAGAAAGTTTTGTTTATGATTAATAAAAAAAACTCCATCTTCTGACATATAGCCTACTCTATGATAAGTTCGTAAAGGGGGGCGGGTAGCTGGTGTTGGCGTAATTTGCTATTGCGCAGGGGGGACACTGCCCACAACCCAACGAATCCCAGTTTGCACCCCCCCCCCAACGGCTGGAATTTAGTGTCTTCAAAAATTTGATAAACACTTTTATAATCCTACATAATTCCAGCATCCTCAGAATGGGTAAGATTTCTTTAGTATAAATTTTCTTTATGGCACTAAGTGACTCTTTTTCAGTTTTCACCGTCATTTTTCACTTGACTAGAAAAAAAGGCTCCAACTTCACTTCTTCCTCCAAGATTTTGACGGAATTATGCCACCGATTATACGTAGCTACGTTACCTATTGTGCTTTGCAGCGATATCATAAGAATTCAAGAAAAATACCCCCGAAAAATTTTACCGCGGAAAACTCGCTCTCCGTGGAAAATTCTTCCCTGGGAAATTGATCCATCCCCTTCACCTGTCCTGAAAACTCCCCTCGTGCATTGATAACGGTCGTATTCTAAAATATTAAAAGCATTTAAATTATTCTTCCCATAAAACTCCCCCCGAAGTCAATTCTCCCCTTGGAAAGTCTCCCCTCCCCTGCGGAGAACTTCTCCTCCTTGAAAAACTCCCCCGAAAAGTCTCCCACTCCTATATTTTGATGAGTTGGCACCCCTGAGCCCAAGACTTCTTAGTTAAGCAATCTGGAAATCACCGATCTTGTAGGATAAACTGTCTAGCAAGCAAATTTACGACTTCACATCCTTCATCAGTAGCCAATACCTTAGAATCATTGAAAGTAGCTGGTATTTTTTTCTTTTTGAATTTTTGCCAGCCGTTTATAGCATGGTAAAAAGATCATAACTGGTATTCGTGAAGTTTATGAAAGAATATAAAACTTGGGGATAAAATTTGTGAACCCATAATTATTTCATTACGAACGCATAACAAACTGCGAGGCGTTACGACGTGGGCTATATGAGCTGTTTCTGATTAGCATTTTTATAATCTATTTTTCTTTGTTCATTTCTTTAATTTTTTGCTACTAAAGTATAGATGCTTCTGTATACTTTTTTGCGCATTATGTAACGCTGCGTGGTGTCAAAATTTTTAGGTTAAGAAGAAGTAGTTACACTATGGTTTAGCAAACTTACACTATAATCTCTCAATGAATGTAGAAAGCTATAGATTTTTCCTTTTTCACAAAATCACAATGACTACTTGTGCTACATTGTGCTATAACAAATGACTACAAATGACTACTTGTGCTATTTGTGCTACAACTCGAATTAAATTCCGTACCCAATCACATATACACATACACGATCATGTAGCCAATATCAGTGTCTAACTATGTATATGACACTGGTCACGGACATAGTCATGACACCAGGTCTCACCAAAGGAAGGGGATTTGATCGTTAGCATAGCAAAAATTGAGGAATGGTGATTTATAAGGGAGACAGTATTGAAATTAAAGGCACGGACATGAAACAGACACAACATGTCTGTGTCTGCAAACTAAGATGCGGGAGCTGGGTTTGAGTGTCGAAGAAGTGGAGCCGGCTTTTGGGGGGTGGCAAATGGCGCGACCGCATCAGGCCCCGCGCTTATTGTAGAACGTTTCTGCAGTTGCCTTCTTAATGCTGAATTAAGCTAACTGAGTGTAGTTTTATTTTAATTTTCTTTTACTGCAGCGTGGAAGTGTTTTTGCATGCGTAATACTTTCATTTTTAATCAATTTATCAATTTATTATTCGAATAAAAACAAAAAACAAACGTCAATAACAATAAAGATACTAGAAGAGAACATGTTAAGAACCAAAAAAAAGAAAAAAATTAAAGTAATACTGAAAAAAAAGATAGAAGAATAGAACACGGGTAATTAAAGTAAATTGGTTAAGAGTTGAAAGATTAAATTATGTATCAAGTTTTGTTACATTGTTGTACAGCTTGCAGAAACTTGTGGCTAGCTCAACTCTCGAGGGTATTTTGTTCCATTGAATAATAGATTTGTAAATGGGAGATTGCTGGGCAGCACTAGAAACGCATTTAGGAATTATAAAGGCTCTATTGGATGAACGGAGACAGTGGGCTTCCGAATTATTAATATTATAATAGGTTAGTAGTTGAGGAGGAAGATTATTGTGGAAAGCAGAGTAAGCAAGCGATAAGTTTAGTTTTTGCATGATTTGATCTAGTGGAGCTATGAGTAGAGATGCCATAATATCTCCGACCGGGACTCCTAATATGGGCATAGCCTCCCTAGGGAGAACACGTGGTTAATGGGGTCAATGACCTCTTTTTCCAAGTACTGTCAATCAT
>JAQQPU010013851.1:0-23623 GCA_029168905.1 Artemia sp. Kazakhstan ARC1039 | reverse complement strand
AAAGGGGCTGTCCCCTCCTCAACGCCTCGCTCTTTACGCTAAAGTTTGACTCTGTCTCACAACTTTATTTTTTAAAACAATAAAAAACTTTAGCGTAAAGAGCGAGGCGTTGAGGAGGGGACAGCCCCTTTCATATACGGAATAATTTCTGTTCGTTTTAAGTTTTAATGTCGCTCCTTACTTTCAGTTTAAAAAACTTGTTTTTTTTATTTAATCCTTATAAGAAGCCGCAGTAGTAGTGATAGTGTGGAGTATATAGTGCTTTTTGATCAGTTCAACATCCCTCTCAACATGCCCTGAAAGTTTTAACGTAATATCCAAAGCCGTTCCTGAGAAATTGTTGATACGCCATTTTGATAACCTGCATACATATAATGTCTTTTGAATTAGTCAGACACCTCCATCAACATTCCTTGAAAATTTTGCCTTAACACCCTTAACCTTAGTTGTAGCAGTAGTGGTCGTATTTTCAGTAGAAGCTGTAGTAGTAATATGGCTATAGTGGCTTTTGGCTAGTTCAACATTTCCCTCAACACGCCCTAAGGGAATTCAACTTTATACCTTTAGCCGTTCCTGAGATTTTACTGAGAAACCCTTTTGACAACCTACATGCACAAAGTGTATTTTGATTTATTTCCACACCCCCTCAACATTCCATAGAAGCTTCACCTTAATACCCCTTAGGCTTAGTAATAGTTGTAGCAGTACCAGTAGTAGCATGCACATAGTGCCATTTGGGTAGTTCGAAATCCCCGTCAACATACCCTGCTAGTTCCAACTAAATATGCTAATTTGTTCTTGTTGCTGGTACTCCTTTTGACAAACTGCATGCAACTTGTTTTTATTTAGTTCAACATCCCCCCCCCCCCTCACAGCACTCTCTAAGAGTCACATCGTAATATCATTAGATTTAACAGTAGTAGTAGCAGTAGTAGTAGTTGTTGAAGCAGTAATAGTATGAAACACACAGTGCATTTTTCTTATTTCACCATCCCCCTCAACATCCATAAAGTTTCAACTTAATATTGTGAGCCGATTCTTAGATATTGCTGATCCGTCCTTTCTACAAGCTTCATGTACACAATGTGTTTGATGAAGTTTAACATTCCCTAAAAGTTTCATCTTAATACCCTTAGCCTTAGTAGTTATGGCGGTAAAACTAACAGTTGTAGTAGTAGTAGTATTAGTAGGAGTAGTAGCAGTAGTAGCAGTAGTGGTGAAAATAGTAGTAGTAGTACTAGTAGTCGTAATAGTAGTAATAACAGTATAAGTAATAGTGATAGTATGCACATAGTGCTTTTTGGTTAGTTGAACATCCCCCTCAACATGCCCTTAAAGTTTCAGCTTAATGCCCTAAGGTCTTAGGGCCCTTCCTGAGATACTGATGATATTTGTGACAACTTGCATGTTAATATTTTGCTTTGATTAAGTTCAACATTCCCCCTCAACATTTTCTAAAAGCTTTAGTTTAATATTCTTAGCTTCTTTGGCGACCCAGGAAAAAAACATACCCTTCCTTCCCAATAACAAATCCTATATATAAATAATGGGCAAACTGCATAACTTACAACCCTTGGCCAAAGGGCTCTTAAGGGTCATGTCATCCCCAGAAGCATACTTATTAGACCTTTCAATTATACTGAACAAAAAGGCAATCTCAAATTTCGATCGGATGTCTTTGAGGGGAGAGTCACAAAAAGAGATGTGGTAGGGCAGAAAAAAAATCAAACAGTTCGTGGTAAAGAACTGTAAGTAAGGAGCGACTCAGGCCAATAGCAGCCAAAACTCTCAAAAAGGTAATTTTTGTACAAATAATAGCCTACGTTAAAATAATTTATTTTTTATGCTGATTCTAAATATATAAAATTCATTAAGTTTAATTATATCCATCAACAGCTACAAACCTGAAAAAAATTGCCTGGTTTAAAAAAAGAAGGAGGGGAAACATCCCCAAAAAGTCAAGCGATCTTAATGAAAATTCAGCACATTAGAATACCCAAGCATAGCGGTTTCAGGCTCCTATCTACAAAAATGTGGAATTTCGTATTTTTTTTGCCCGAAGATAGATAAAGTATGCATGTTCATTCGTCTGTCTACTTTTTCCGCATGGGGGATCGTTTAGAATCAATGGCCCTAGCAGATCGAGAGGGTTCATTCGAACGGAAATTAAAAGTTATAGTGCTCTTTTAAACCGGCCGGAAAGATTGGCGGTCAATTATCCCTTTTCATGCCCGTTTTTCCTCAAGGACATACGATCAAAATTTTGAGATAGCCACAATGTTCATCATAGATGAAAGTTCCAACAGATGCGAACGCACCAATAAATACGATAGAAAAACTATAAGCGGCCTTATAAAAAAGATAATAATAAACTAAACATGGATTGATTTTCTTGGACCAAACCCAAAACGTTAGGGAGTACTTACATAAGATCAGAATATCCGCATAAGCTCGATATGGCCCAGGAGAAGGAGAACCCTTTGGAGAACAAAAATATTCATAACTTGGCATAAAATTGCACAGATCTTACTGTTGATGCTGTACCCCATCTGACACCTCAGGATTTTGTGAAACTAAATTTCCTGATATTTCCACATAACTTGAAACTATTTTTTACCTTTTTTCGAAAAGTTTGCCCCCCCCCCCCCCCCCCCTCCTAAGTAAATTCCTGCATATGTACCTGTACAAGACTTAAGATAAATGAAACATGAACTATAAACGGTTTGGTGAAACGGAATTGTTGGCTCCACTTTCTAATACATTATGCCTATATTAATAACGATTTGAAGTTTCAAACAGCCCGTGAGTTCTGAATCACAGAAATAATTCAATTAATACAGCCAGTACGTTCTACTCAAAGACAATCAAAAATTAGTTTCAAAAATTAAATAAACAAAAATTTTAAAATTAATACAGCCACTATGTTCTATTCAAAGATAATCAAAAATTATATGCAGTCTAACAGAAGTCTATTTTATTTTGCAGAATGTTGTCCTACTTCCTTCAGCAGGAGATTCAGAAAGGCCTTTGACCAATTTCAATATTCAACTTGAAAGTTATGAGGTCCAGACAAGTCCTTGCGAGTTGAAGTTTTCTACAGGAAAAAAACACCCATCCCCCAGAGCCGAAGGGTCAGCCGCCATCGCAACAAATGGCCCGGAAATAGATTTTACGGGATGTAAAATTTTGAGTATCAAAGAGAACTCGTTCACTTTCAGCTTTAACGCTGCGCCAAAGATAACATTCTGCGATTGTAAAATAGAAGAGGTAGAGTCCGTAAGACTAACACGATTGGAATTGCTATCGCTCCAAGGCTGCAATGTAAGCAGGGTAGAAAAATATGGATTCTCAGTTGAAGTTTGCGAAAAGTTAGAGATAAGTAAAAATCACTTTGAACATATTGGTTACCATGGTTTCAACATTTCAGCAGATGATGTTGACATCCGATCTAACAGTTTCAACGAGGCTGGTAATAATGAGTTGGCAGGCCTTCGTCCTAAAACTAAACATGGCAATTTCCGCTTAAAATACACAAAAAATATAGTTCAGAATGTAACAGGGTCTAAATTCCTTTTCGAGAAGGGACTAAATCTCAACTACAAAAACATCAGTATTGACGAAAATGCCTACCCTTGTGATTGCTCAACACTGAAATACTTCAATAAAGCCATCAATGAATATGAAACCGTTCACCCCAATAGAGAATTCTTGATGAATCTGAAGACAAAGGCTGTGTGCATTGGTGATAAATCGAAGACATTGGCTTCAGTATCCCAGAATACTTGTAGAGAATCAAGCGGGAGAGACTACAAGCCATATAATCAAAGCCCTTTAATTCGTTCAGTTAAACTTACGACCTATATATCATGTATCTTTAGTTACGTCATGTCTTTGTAATTTATTTAAATTTTATGAAATAAATGGAAAATTGTTCAAATGAAAAGACCTCCAACTCATTCCACTTTCAATTGCCGAAACAAAATTGACAATATCCCTGTTCATCGTCGTTGTAGAGGCTGATTCAAATTATTCCCCCTTTTCCCTACGATTGCTAATTAACTGGTTTATACATAATATAGACATTCAAAGGGGTATTATGGTAGAGCAATAATAAGAAGAAAAAACATAATAAAAGAAAATATCGGATGAGACGATGGTGAGGGTGTCTCAAATTATGAAATTATATTGAAACAGCTAAATTACTCATAAGAAACAGCTTTCTTTGGTGAAAAATTGTAATTTTAAATAATTCATCTAGATTATTTTGTTACGAGTAGGGAAGAGACTTTAAGATCTAAGATAATTTATACGAATTATTTTTTTAGATTACCAATCTCTAAATGGGAAAAAGACCCGGAGCATAATGACAGATTGGTCTAGCAAAGTGGGATAAAGTTTGGCGGGAGCACGTCTATTATATTTTCCTCAGTTTGCAACCATCTTTGGGACCGTCAATCTAGACAAGTTATCACTGGCTATCAAGATCTTAGTTTTGATTTAACTCACCTAAGACAAATTTTATCAGTACGATTTTGAAAATCAATATTTCCATAGTGAAAAATAGACTTTTTTTTATTATTTGTTGAAAAATGCAACACTCTTGGAAATCCTGATGTTTGTGAAGAAATGGGGTGAGAAGAAGGAAGATAAATCTAAAATTGGGTAACAGTCGTCCTGATAACGTCTAAGGTTTTTGGTCTGAAACTTTTGCCCTTATTTAGGCTTCCGTATTTGATTACTTTTGATAGGTGAAATAATAATAATAACTCTTTATTTCCATAATAGCTTATAGCTAGCAGCGGACGTCAGACAACAAGAAAATATAACACATGAGATCAGATAAATAAATACCAAAATAAATAAACTTTTTCACAACTTTTTATAGATTTCCTTTTCAACTAATTCCTCATTATAGTGGTTCACGAAGTATGGAACAAACGATGATAGGTACCTTTTTGATGCCTTTCGGGGTGGGGGACAAAGGAGTTTGCACGACAAACTGAGGGCTCCTCTACGTGTTTTTGGCCGACTGATCTGTGATTTCTGGAAATCCGGTAATATTTTGCAATAGACATCAGAGCTTAGGCATTTTTTTCGAAACGCATCGTGAGATCGTGGCGCCTTTCAGATAGTTTCTGAAACCTCAGTTTCTGCAGGCTGTCCTCATAGGATGTATAATTTGCCCCAAGCATTATTTGGCACGCCCGCTTGTGAATATTTTCAAGCTTTTCGGTTTGGATAGCCGTTAGACCTGGGTGCCAAACGGGACAAGCATACTCGGTTTGCGATCGGACATACATACAGTATGGACTGCGCATAATGGAAATTTGGATATTGAACCGTGTTAGGCAAGCAAAGGATTTTAGGCATAGGGAAGCCTTTTGGAGGATAGACTGTATATGTGGATCCCATTTCAGGTTGCTTTTGAAAATTACTCCTAGGATTTTTATTTCATCTTTAGTTGTAAGTCCAGTGTCTTCTTGGGACGGAATTGCAGATTTTAAAAAGCTAACACGTAGAATATGGCTCTTGGTTTCACTAACTGTAAGCATTACATCTTCAAGATTATGCTTTAGCTGGGAAAATATTGATGAGGTGGTGATTTCCTCTGCTAGGCTCGCTAAGGTGCGGAATGATATACTTGACAGGTCGTCAGCAAACTTGTAGCGACTTTGTATATGTGCTAGGACATGGTTAAAAACAATCAAAAAGATCAGGCCCTAATTTTGTCCCTTGGGGTGCTCCGCACCATATTTCTTGGAATTCGGATGCTTCATCCTGCGTGAGTGAAACACATTGGTTTCGATTGTGCAGGAAGCTTGCAACCATTCTCACAAGAAACTGTCGAGCACCCATTTCTTTAGCTCGGTTAATAGCTATCAGGTGTTGGATGCTGTCAAACGCCTTTACTTTATAGCTGAGAAGGATTTCTGCGTATGTCTCTTCCTTCTCGAGATGTTTCATCAGATCGTCAAGAAGACATACAAGATAGTGGGTAGTATTATGTCCAGGCCTGAAACCAAATTGCCGAGGATCTAAATTAGCTTCAATATCTCCATATAAATATTCACAGATAAAGCCTTCAAACACTTTGGAAAGGCACGGGGTTTTTGAAATCGGGCGCAAATCGTTAGGTGAGAGGGGTTTTTTTATTTTAGGAATTGGAGTTATATAGGTTGTCTTGAAACAATCCGGGAATGTACATCTATTAGACATTGATTGAAACAGGCAGCCAAAATAGGACTAAGCTCCTCAGAGCAATGAGCTATCCACTCAATAGGAATTTCTAGAGGGTAATTACTCTTCCTGAGGTCCAGGCGTTTGAGCTTCTCGCATACTTCATGGGGGCGAATGATCGGAACTTGTTCAATGGGTCCATTTTCAGGTAGCTCGTCAAGAGGTGGGTGTGTGCGACAAATATTTGAAAAATGTGTGTTGATCATATCAGCGCTCAGAGGTTCACCATCAGAGCCGTAGATTGTCAGCTGCTTTCGAGTCCGTCCCATAATCTCCTGGACCTTCTGGTGGAATCTAGAGGGGTTAGACTTCCAAAGCTTGTTAACCACTTGCGCACCAAATTCGTTTTTAGATTTCTTTATTTTGAGACATATGGCATTGCGCATTTTTTTAGCCTCATCTTGATATCCCAACTTATAGATCTCATTTCTCGATTTGATTAGATCCTTAATCTCTTTAGTCACCCACGGCTTATTTTGTGACTTGACCAGGATTGTCTTTTCGGGAAATATTACTTTATATTCATGGAAAAGCTGAGCAGTGACCTCTTGCATCATATTGTTGCCGTTCTTCATAGTAAGGACTCTCGACCAGTTTTTCCTAGCTAGCCACTCTCGGTAAATCTGGAGTTGTTCTTGAGTTTGTGGGCGGTACTTCACCACTGACTGGGATCTGTCAGGGGGTTTTCTGCTAGGCTTCCATATTACAGTAAGGTGGTCACTCATACAAATAGCGGGGAGAGTGTAGGGGGGATTATAGAACTCCTCAATATTGGTGAAGATAAGGTCTAGTACTTTTTCCTCGCGTGTTGGGAATTCAACAACTTGCGTAAGTGAGAGTGAACTTGAGAGCCAGCTAGCCTTTAAATCATTAAAGTCGCCCAGGATCTGAATGGCAGCGTATGGGTATTGGGATCTTATGTAGTCAACTGAATGCTGTAAGTAGAGTACGAGTTCCTTTCGGAACGATGCTCTTAGCGGGTAGTAGACTACACCAAAAATGATTGACGATACTTCTTTTGGTAAGTATCGGGGCCTTGTCCAAAGCCACAGAACTTCGTGCTCAGGTTTCCTAGGGATAGGTATATTTAGGGCTCGATTCGGAATTGCAGACTTGCAAAGAAAACCAACTCCGCCACCATGACTCACAATGGCCCCGTCCTTATTTAATCTTGGCAATAGATACACACCGTACCCAGAAATAACCGTGCATGTGTCAGACGCGGACCAAGTTTCGCACAAGCAAGCCACTTCAATGTCATTTTGTATGAGGGTGGTTTCCAGCTCTTCAACTTTATTCCCAAGAGAGCGGACGTTTGCGAGCAGGATTTTGGGAAATGAATACTTCTGCTTTGTGTGATTACAATCCTTTGTCGTACCGTGTAGAGTTCGGTGTCTTTGGGCATCCATTTGAGCTGAGCGCTGAGTATACTTGGGGTTGTATTTGTTGAAGGTGACCTTTTTGTTGATTGTAAGGTGGTGGGAGTTGTTCATGGAGTAAAGCTTGATTTATTGGTGGTGGGATTGAGCGGTGGAAATCGAGAATGGGCTTTGTTAGACTAGCGACTCGATGAGCTGTGAAAATCTGTTCCTCGTTGGAAAATGGGGAGTAATAATTTGGTGTGCTGGCGGGATAGTTAGTCTGATATCTGGTACGGGCCCGTATGGTATAGCTTGCCATCTTATTGGGGGTGCTGGTAGCCACGGTCTTCGGTAGGGGGGAGGGGGAGCTATAGGACGTATGTTGTTGTCCTTCCTCGGAGGAGTGAGTTTCAACTGCATTAAGGGGACGATTCTCAGTAAACGATCTCCTGTTCTGATATCTTGTTTCCCAACTTCGGATTTTGCATGGAACCCGTTTTTTGACTGCTTCGGGTGCGTTTTTATTGCCCCATGCAGGCGACGTTTAGCTGGCAGGTGCACTTTAGGACAGTCATTCACGAAGCAAAGATCACAGGAGAACTTTCGGCAAGGTTCTTTGTGTACCAATATACATTGATCGTTGCCACATTTTCCCCTATAGAAATCTGTGCAGATGTGTAGAAAGGGACAATCCACACTGTTTCGGCAAATTTCCCGGAGGTGGAAACGGCATACTAAGAGTTCTTTGATTTGTTCCTTTGGATTTTGGCTTGGGACCCAATCCTTTGGATTGGGACAATCCACACTGTTTCGGCAAATTCCCCGGAGGTGGAAACGGCATACTAAGGGTTCTTTGATTTGTTCCTTTGGATTTTGGCTGAATTCATCTTGATCAGGAGAGATTTGGGTACTTTCGTTTAGTTGTTTAGGCGTATGGCAGGGACGTCGATAGCAGTTCGTACACTTGAACGAAAAGTACCGGCCCGACGGCTTCTGCAGAGCCAGTACTAGGTCTGCATCTATTGCAGCGCATGCACCGTGCTGCCATCTTTTGCAAGAATGGCATTCAAAGGAGGGGCTTCCCCCAGCTGGTATGTCACAGATGATGCACCTAGAAAGGTCAGGGATTAGCAACGATTCGGATGGAGGCAAGCCTAAGGCAGGTAAGTCATTACTGTTCTGCGTTTTTCTAGCCTCATTTACTTCTTCTGCTATTACTTCAGGAGCGGGTGTTATTGGTGGTTGTGAAACTGGTTCAAGTTCGGGTTTTTCACTATCACCGGGGTTCATAATGGCAAGAGTAGAATACGAGGGCTTAGTGATTACAATAGGACTTTCGGCCGATTTGGAGAGATTACTACCTGCTTGGGGGCGGAGAAGCCCGCTAGATCCCGCTGAATTGGGAATGGAAGTAGTCGTCTTAGTCGGCTTTCCGGTCACTTTCGGAGACGCAACAGTAGCAGCATTTTTTGGTTTGCATGGAGAGCAAAGGTATGTATTCTTTAGTTCTGGAGAGAATTTAACTTTACCGCATGTGAAATGAAACCACTTGTTGCACTTAGTGTATGCTACGCCACCGGTCTTGCTGGTTACATTGGCGGAGCAGATTCCACATGTATCTTTAGTCATGGCCAATTCTGGTTCAATACACAGGAACAGGGAAAGTGTCGGGACCCGCTCACCTATTCCCCGCAATTCAAAGGTAATTTAATACCGGCGGGTACGTACGGCGCTTGCGGCGGGTACCCTCCCCTCTTCTGCCTATTGCCTGGTATATCCTGCCAGAAATCTGCATAAACAACTGCTCTTAATATATGTATTTGGTGTTAAGCGCGGCCAAATAAAACGCGGCTCTCAGGAAGAGTCCGGCGTGATTCGACTTCGTAATCCGTGGTCGGCTAGTAACAAAATACAGCTCACAGAAGAAACGCAGCGCGAAGAAATCGCCGTTCTCAATGTTTATCTAATATGAAGGAAAGAATACCTGACGTAGATTTGTCAAGACGTGATATGTTGAATTTATTTCGATAGGAATGATTTGTGACGTCACTAATGAATTTCTTCAAGTAATCTTCACTCCTGGTTATATATATTACTTATATGGATTAAAATACAAATTATTGAAGGCTTTTCTGTGAAAGGCCCGACTGCTCTTTAGTCCTTGACATTTTCGAACATGATCCATCCTTTGTAATATTATCAAAAATAAGCGAGTTAACTTTAGTAATTTTAAGATCTTATTAGTAATTAAAAGTAATTTTAACTTAAAATATATTTTTAACAATATTAATTTTTACTTTACCTTCTTTCAATATTGTGGAGGCGTCGATTTTCTTTATGTGCTTTACAGACTGAACTACCCGCTGCAATGGAATGTTGCTAAGTGTGCGCATTTCATCTGCACCTCCTTCAGAAGACGATGTCTACAACGAATTCAAATAATTAGAACTACACACTTAGAACTACGCCCAAATACACTCTACTGAAAGAATCGAGAATGATCGTAATTCACCCCACACAAAGCGCAAAACACAAAAATTTGAATACTTAAAATTTGGAAAAAAAATGTTATTTTTCGAATATCTTTTTTGGCAACGATTTAGTCAAATTAATTTGACATATACATATTAATCTCATTCATAAATTACAGCAGATCAGCGAAATTTGAGTATTCTTCAAGGCAAATACCTCAAGGTATGACTTCATTTTAACTCAGGAAAGTCTGAAATAGCCCTTGTCCACTGAAAGTTGACCAGCCCCTTTAATGGCACTTGGAAGCTGACAGTTCAGCCTGCTGATCACTTAGAGCATTCGAGCCTCTCTATCAGATCCTCTGAGCGTCACACTAGGTCATTTCTAACAGAGTCTTTCCGACGATCATTCTTTAACTGTCAAATGTTGGCATCTTATGCCTCTATTCTCATCTGCAAATTTCGATTCTATTGTCAGTTACTGGCTGGGTTTTACATAGCAATTGTCCTCCCCATATCTTATAAACTGCACCATTCTAGTTTTTTTTTTTTTTTTTTTTTTTTTTTTAATCAGACCAGCCGAAGTATTTACTAGGCTTAACACCATGGTACGAAAATACACCAATAGTTCAAAAATTCAAAACTGCGAACCATGAATCTCTCGAATTGTTGTAAAGCATAATAAAATGTAGAAGGTCAAAAACTTACAGCTAGCCTCTTATTGCAAAAACAGTAGTTTTTGCACGAAACACGAAAGAGAGTTTAATGGCACCAATAGCATCCGTGATATTAGGTAAATCCCATATTCTTGTGTTATAGACGAACTTTTATTCTCGATACTTTGCTATAGACACGTAGCCCTCTCAACCCCCCCCCCCACGTTTACTCTTTACGTAAAGGTTCATTTATTTGACTTTGCTTTTAAGGAATAGCGTTTTCAGTACATCTATTTTGAAAGGTCATCAATCATTAAAACATTTCTAATCACCAACATATTTGCGGAACTCTAAAATGCTTCCAGATGAGCACTATCAAAACTTCAGCATCAAGAGCTGGAGGTTGTGGGATGTGGGCCACTTGCCTTCACATTCCAAATAATTTTCTTTTATTGTAGCTTTAACGTCACTCTTTACTGTCATGTAAAGAAAACCTGCATTTTAAAACTGTTATTCGTGTCTCATTCAAACAAAATATTTTTGTTTCTTAATAAAAAAGCACCTATCTCATTCTTTTTTAAAAATTATCTTTGAATCTCAAGAAGCAAATACATTTTTCTTTCTAACAGAATTTTTTCCTAAATGATACAAAAAAAAAATCATGGTAGAATTAAGCTCCATAGTTTAAAGCTAATGTCAATATCAATTACAGTCAATATATCAATAAAGTATCACTACAGTCAATACAAATGCAAAATTAATGTCAATACAGTCAATTAATATCAATGTCAATACAATGTCAAAAATTATTGTCAATACAGTCAATTAATATCAGTACAGTCAATACAAATGCAAAATTCAAGTCAACATCAAAAAGCTATACAGAATTCTTAATATTCATTTCTCAAAGAGATTAAAACATGCACATTCTATCTACACAAAGAACAGGACTTTCTTGACAAGTCCAACAATCCTTCTTAAAAAGCCATGAAACATTCAATTAAATATGACAAATGAAAAAAAGAACCTCGAGGAGATAGAATAGCAATTTCAGTAAATAGTCAGAAAAAGGAAAGATTAATAGTTTTTGAATATTCTTTTTTCAAAAGTAATTTTTCAAAAATACCCCACAAATGTCAAATTACTGATAAAATACGGAAGTCATAAAAATTGTTATAGCATTTACCAGAGATAAATTCTAACACAATTAGGATAGTTCTATATCCACAATGATTTAAAAAATCATCAGTTTAATTCTGCCTTTAACAGCTGTCTGAAGAAGTATGATCGAGACACATCTGTAGTCCATCATTTCGATATAAGTTACAACAAAATATCTAGTGCCAAACTAGCCTACCATGACAAAACCAAAGAAGTAAATCAAAGAATGGAGGTATATATATTGCTTCGTGTGAAATGTGAAATGTTATAAAATATAAATATATCATTTATTATTAATGTGTTATATATGTATTATAATTGCATTATGACAAAGTGTAAATGTATTATTTCGATTCTGATTTTACAACACAATACTTTGATTCTTGTTTCACAACGCAGGCAATTGCTGCAGGAGAATAACCCCTACCCGTACCAAAATAAGTAATGCATATACGACCTCAGTAAATACAGTCAGAAGTGGCATCCAAGCAAGCTAGTGATTATATAAGGCGCAGAAAGATCAAGTGATACGATTGAATATAATCTATTGATCGAACGTGTCAAACCCCAAACAACAACGACAAATTTTGCAATGATACACCAAGGCGTCCTTAGCATTGAAAAAGAGGAAAGAGCTATTCACTGAGAACCCATTCCCTTTTTCAACACTGAAAAGCCCTTGTTGTATACAAGTGAAATATTCCTTTGATTGTTCTCTTCCTGTTGGCTACAGACCCGTGGTTTTTAAGATTTACTTCTTTGGTTAAATTCAAAATTATGCGGGACAAAAACACCGATAAAGTACCCCAATTTATCGAGTTGTACAATAAAGATTTGCATCATTTTACAGCAACTTAATTCTGCATCATTTCCTAAAATTTCTTGCTGCTCCAAAGAAAACTTTCTACAGCACTGATTTCAGCAGACTCAGTTTGCACATTATGGAAGGATAGATTAAGTGGTTTAAATGTCTTCTAACAGCATGAAGATCATGTCTCTAGCGCAGGTTCACGGAACGACTTGCAAAGGTATAAGAGAGGCAAATCGACCTCAGTTCAGGTTAGTTATAAAAATGAATGACATAAAAACCATTAGGGTTTTCTTGGGAGAGACGAAAAAGGAGAGAGCTTTTGTACCTTGGCCTTAGGCAGGGTAAAGCTGTGATTAATTTTAAGGTGGAATAGCAGCAGAATCCACAAAAGGGTAAGGGGATAGGTCTTTCAGAAGCGAGTGTGTTTAATTCCACTTCCTATATTTTAATTGTTTTAATTTAAAGGCATTTGATCAACTTTCATCTTTATCAAAGATTAAATCAAATGCTAAATTGTCTTTGCCTAAGGGTCGCATTTGGTATTTCCATAGTTCTAAGATAATTGCCAAAAACCTTTGCTAAGCTGTTCTCAAAAGGAGAATTAGAAGGACATTGTATAATAAACGAGCCTTTTATTTTTCTAATCTACATTGCATTACTGCTCCTGGTAAATTTGCAATTTTCAACATAATTTATCTAGGATGAAAGTGAATACATCAATTGATGCCTTTTGTATGCTCTTTCATAAACCAATAATCGTTTCTCGGAAAAATTACATTATGAGCACATGAAGGGGGTAAAACCTAATTTAACCTAATTTTAAGAGCCCGAAACCCTCAAAAATGACATGACAATAAAACTGACGTCATTTTTGAGGGGTTTCGGGCTCTTTTTAAAAAATTTTGCAAACTTGTTTTGTTACATACTTTACTATTATACTTTAATTATACTTTATTATTAAGACTAATAAAAACAGCAAATACTATTTCTCAAACAGCTACAAATGGAAATATTTCCTCACTAGCTAGTTTTTTTTAGAAACACGTTTCTGAACTTATGGTTACTATTGGCTGTTTATCGCCCTTTGAGGGCTCAAAATTTAATTTCCCCAAAAGCGATTACTAAATTATGCAAGAGCGTAAAAAATTATCAAGTGATGCATCCACTTTCATCCTAGCTAAATTATGTTGAAAACTGCGAATTTACCAGGAGTACAGCAGAGAAAAAGGCTTTGGCAAATTATTGAATTATGAAAGAGCGTAAAAAAATTATCAAGAGATGTATTCACTTTCATCCTAGCTAAATTATGTTGAAAACTGCGACTTTACCAGGTGTAAAGCAGAGAAAAGGGCTTTGGCAAATTATTGAATTATGAAAGAGCGTAACAAAAATTATCAAGTGATGCATTCACTTTCATCCTAGCTAAATTATGATGAAAACTGCGAATGTACCAGGAGAACAGCAGATAAAAAGGCTTTGGTAATTTATTAAATTACGAAAGAGCAAAAAAATTATCAAGTGATGTATTCACTTTCATCCTAGCTAAATTATGTTGAAAACTGCGAATTTATCAGGAGTACAGCAGAGAAATAGGGTTAGGCAAATTAATGAATTATGAAAGAGCGTAAAAAAAATTATCAAGTGATATATTCACTTTCATCATAGCTAAATTATGTTGAAAACTGCGAATGTACCAGGAGAACAGCAGAGAAAAAGGCTTTGGCAAGTTATTGAATTATGAAAGAGCGGGAAAAAATTTATCAAGTGATGTATTCACTTTCATCCTAGCTAAATTATGTTGAAAACTGCGAATTTACCAGGACAACAGCAGAAAAAAGGCTTTGGCAAATTATTGAATTATGAAAGAAAGTAAAAAATTATCAAGTGATATAATCACTTTCATCCTAGCTAAATTACGCTGAAAACTGCGAATTTACCAGGAGACAGCAGAGAAAAGGCTTTGGCAAATTATTGAATTATGAAAGAGTGTAAAAAAATTATCAAGTGATGTATTCACTTTCATCCCAGCTAAATTATGTTGAAAACTGCGAATTTGCCAGGAGAACACCAGAGAAAAGGCTTCGGCAAATTATTGAATTATGAAAGTGCGTAAAAATTATCAAGTGATGTATTCACTTTTATCCTAGGTAAATTATGTTGAAAACTGCGAATTTACCACGAGAACAGCAGAGAAAAGGCTTTGGCAAATTATTGAATTATGAAAGAGCGTAAAAAAATTATCAAGTGATGTATTCACTTTCATCCTAGCTAAATTATGTTGAAAATTGCGAATTTACCAGGAGAACAGCAGAGAAAAGGCTTTGGCAAATTATTGAATTATGAAAGTGCGTAAAAAATTATCAAGTGATGTATTCACTTTTATCATAGCTAAATTATGTTGAAAACTACGAATTTACCAGGAGAACAGCAGAGAAAATGCTTTGGCAAATTATTCAATTATGAAAGTGCGTAAAAAATTATCAAGTGATGTATTCACTTTTATCCTAGGTAAATTATGTTGAAAACTGCGAATTTACCACGAGAATAGCAGAGAAAAGGCTTTGGAAAATTATTGAATTATGAAAGTGCGTAAAAAATTATCAAGTGATGTATTCACTTTTATCCTAGCTAAATTATGTTGAAAACTGCAAATTTACCAGGAGTATAGCAGAGAAATAGGGTTATGCAAATTATTGAATTATGAAAGAGCGTAAAAAAATTATCAAGTGATGTATTCACTTTCATCCTAGCTAAATTATGTTCAAAACTGCGAATTTACCAGGAGAACAGCAGAGAAAAGGCTTTGGCAAATCATTGAATTATGAAAGTGCGTAAAAAATTATCAAGTGATGTATTCACTTTTATCCTAGCTAAATTATGTTGAAAACTGCAAATTTACCAGGAGTACAGCAGAATAATAGGGTTAAGCAAATTATTGAACTATGAAAGAGCGTAAAAAAAATTATCAAGTGATATGTTCACTTTCATCATAGCTAAATTATGTTGACAACTGCGAATTTACCAGGAGATCAGCAGAGAAAAAGGCTTTGGCAAATTATTGAATTATGAAAGAGCGGAAAAAAATTGAAAACTGCGAATTTACCAGGAGAACAGCAGAGAAAAGGGCTTTGGCAAATACGACAGAATTATGGAAATGCCAGATACGAATCTAAGGCACAATAGCTACAATAATCAAACATAAAAATCTTTGGCCATTTTTCTCCATAAGATTGATGCACTAAAATCAAGCCCGGCAATGAATATTCTATTCAGATTTTCTCCACTGTTTGTTTTATGAACTTGGTAAAATTGGCCTCTGACTACTTTAAATATTTGACGACCATGCAAAAAAGCATTGGGACAATTTGAACATAAGACAAGCAAGGCTATTAAACTATAATGTATTATAGATATAGAAAAAAAACTACATTTTTAATGCGACATGCCGTTTCGTTTTAAACAGCCACTGCCTACCGTTTCCCCTTCCTTTCCTTTTAGGGTTGAAAATCCATTTCTCTGTAAAATAGAAGAAAAAAAGATGTCAGTCATTGTTTTACAACAGGTGTATTTTGGAAAACATATGAATACAAGTAATTCATCTAATTTTACTATAAATTCATTATAAGTAAATAATATAGTAAAAATAAACTCAAATAGATTCATTAATTAATTACTATAAATAATTAATTTATTTACTAAAATAGTGTACTCCTTGAAGTACCAAGGAAAATGAAAGCAAAATTTAATTGTTTAAATTGGTTAAGTGGAACTTTAAGCAACCATTTATATCCTAGAAAATTAGGAATGTTTAATGAAAAAACCGCTATGTGCAGTTTTGGAGTTTTTGACAGTAATTGGTACCAAATTAAAAAAAAGAAACGTGGAAAAAAATAGCAAAAAATAAGGTAAAACACATGGTACCAAACAGCTTAAGAGGGTATAGCTTACCTGGGAAGGTGTAGTTATCTTTGGAATCATTAGAATGCTAGTGTTTGAATTTTACAGACGAAATTTAATTAATTTAATAAATTTAATAAATTTAATATTTAATATAATTTAATAAATTTAATTAATAAATTTAAGCACTGTCAAATTTAATCTAACACATTAATTTTGCTTATTTATTTTGACGGTTCAACGTGGTAGTGGTGACAAAAATGCGGCACTTCCCTGAAAGTTTTACATTTCTTAGACAGCCAAAAGAAGAACCTAAGAAACCCATGATATTCAAATATGTTTTTTTATGCTCTTGTTACTTTATTAGTACCAGAGGGATTCAAAATTAAAACTAAGCAAAATTTTTCTTTTCTCTGGATTACAAGAAACGTGGAAAAGGAACCAATATCCATTACAAAAATTACTATTTTACTTTTAAATATAACTTTTTATCTTTACTGAATATCAACTTTTCACAAAATGAAGGGATTACTAAATTAATTGATGTCCATGAAAAATTTATGACATATTTGGTGCAACGCAATAAGAATGCTGAATGCTGATGATCAGAATGCTGAAATGAGTGCCCCGCTGTTTGTTTTTACAGGGTAAAATGAAAAAAATAGACTAGTTAAAAAATTCCAACTTGTAGTTAAAATTACCAGTGACCTACTAGAAGAGACACAAAATGAATCTATTATTCTAAATTGTAATTAAAAATAATTACGCCAAAGGAAACAACCTAATTAGTACTGTAAAGATTTGCTGGAACCTGAAATCTGCCAGAGATCTGCTCGATTCTGCAATTAACACTGCTGTTTTTTTTTGTTTGTTTGTTTGTTTTTTTTTTCAATGTGGGTTAAACTGGGAATTCAGGGATTAGGATTTTTTTTTGTGTGGTATAATATAGAATAAACTTAAAAGTCAAAGCGTAGCAGTCGAGTGGAACAATTAGATATACGTTAAACAAACATGGGCCTAAAACAAGCATCTACACAGGGATGGGCTGCCCCTCCCCCAAAACCCCAATTTTTTAAGATATGTCAAAATATGGTGTTATGTCCAAAAAAGGAGATAATGTACTACTCGAAAGGAACATGCTGATAAACGTGCGTTTTGACAAATATAGGTCTAGTCTCTAAGTCAGACACTACTCAGGGAGTGGGCTTGATCCCCCAGCACCAGAATTCAATATTCTTGCAACTAACCCCAAAACATAGCACAATATCATTAAAACGGGAAGGAACATAACTTAGAACAGGAAAAAGGATAATCACCGGGGTCGACAATTGTAGGTCAAAGCAGCAAGTTGGCTCATTCAAACCAGTCTACCGAACAACACAAAATTTTGGTGATTTTTCCTTTAATTACCTTGGATTTTTATTCAATTCAGGTTTATATTTTGCGATTTTGGAGAATTATTCCCATCCATAAAGCAAATCCAGACAAATTTACTATACCAAAAATTTATATTTGATTTTGAGCCCCAGAACGGTGGGGCGTGTATACGTACTAAAACGACTGTGATATTTCCCTCGCCGTGGTTATCTACCCAGCATAACGTGCTTGTATTTTGTCTTCAGGATACGTCTTCTTTCACTATCTTATTTTATCTAGGAGTACAACAATAATGAAGAATGATTTGACCTTTTATATCCGGGTTCCAGAGATATAGTCTCATGAGTTTCTGGGTTTTAAAAAATATTGATTAGTACATTACTACTACTATTGCTAACAACCCATCCTATAACTAAGCTGCCTGAGGCCAACACAGCTACGCACGCTCCTTCCCCATCCCAATCTCTTCAAAGGCCTCACACCCTCCCAACAAACCTTTCTTGTACCACATCCTCCCACCGCAACCGTGGACGACCTACTTTCCGTTTAGCCCTAGACGGTTGGCCGAAAAAAAAAATCTTTGGCAATCTGTCATCCTTCATCCGCAGAACGTACAATAGCCATCTCAATCTTTCCGTCATTATAGCCCTAGAAAGTGGGATTGAACCACACTCTCCGTACAGCCTATTGAGATACGGTCAGTCAGTCAGATATCCAAAACAATCTATGGACATTTTTTCTGAAAAACATCTAGCAAATCTTTCTCCGTTTTCCAAGCTCTCATGCTTCAGAACCATATTTGACAACTGCCATCACTGCAGCCTCCAATATTCTAATCTTGGTTCGTAGACTTATATTCCTATTCTTCCAAACTACTTTCAACTGCGAAAATACACCCTGGGTCTTGGCTATTCTACTTTTATCATCTTCACGGCACCCACCTTGTTTATTGACAATACTACCAATGTAAGAGATCTTTTCGTTACCCAACGCACCTTTACATCTTCATTTATTTCTAGCCTTAGCAACTTAGTCTTCTTAGCATTAATTTTTAAACCTATTCTAGCACCCTGAACAGGCAAATCCTCAAGAAGCTCATTCACTTTACTCGTACTTTCATCTAGGATGCTTAAATCATCAGCATAATGTAGGCACAGGAAAGATTTTCTTCCCCATTCGATTCTGTGTTCTTTCATTGCCTTTCCTGTGCTCCTTAAGACAAAGTCCATCAAAATACTCCACATAAAATTTGCATGAAACATCCCAAACATGGCAACTTGGAAACTCTACAATTTATACGATAAAAACAAGATAAATTTTGACTTTTTATAGTAAATTCTATCAAAATCCGGTCTTTCAATTTTGCTTCAGGGTTAGAAAAATACGTGGATTTTTAATATTATTCTACAGCAGGCTAAATAACGTAATATGTTCTTTGGGAAATGGGATTTATTTTAATTGATTTTAAAAGAAACCTTGCTGTTCGTTTAAGAAAAACAAAAATAATAATGATTTGACCTTTAATGTCTGGGTTCTAGTAGTATCAGGTCTTTGAACTTCGGGTCCGTCGTATTCCCCCCAGAAAATGGGTGAAAATGCGCCAGTATGGAAGGAAGTACAGCGAACCTTAAATGACCAAGAAATCCAAGAGTGGCAAGCTCATATGGACCAATCTATGTCTTTGATGTTTTACTCCCAAGCTAAAGACTGTTGGGGGGAGGAGGTTTATTTTAAATTTGGGCCGAATAAAGAGGATTTGAAGAATTTGTTGTTGGTAAGAGGGGATAGTTTGGATTTAGGTGAGAGAAGAAAAGTTTTGGGAAAGTTTAGGCTGGCGGCTGGCCCCTATTTTTGCCATATGTGTAGATGTGTGAATGAGAACTAATTTCATTTTATATCCGAGTGTGAAGAGCTGTCTGGTTTGCAGAATGAATGTTTTGGATGAGTGTTTGAGAGTGAATGCTGGTTAATTGAGCGGATGGCTGAGAGGAACGAATGTGCTATTCAACAGTTGCGTAAGTGTCCTCGTTTAGGGATTAAACATAGGGATTCATGTTTGAGGGGATAGCTTGTTACGGTTTTTAGGATTTCAATTTTATTATGATTAGTGTTTGTTGGTTAAAATGTTGAACCTTGGTATGTTTTTTTGTCTTTTTCATTTTTGATTTATATTATCTAAAGTTGTATTTTATTCCTGAGCTTTGTTTGTAGACTATATTCTGTGTTGCTATGGGCCGCAGGCCTTTTGCAATAAATCTCATCTTACCTATAAACATGTAGACTATCAAAAGAGCAAACCGACAATATCATAGAAATGGCTAACTGTGTTCAGTTGAGTAGTTATACTACTGTTTTGACTAGTACTACAACTATATCTAAGAGTATGAAGGTAAAATTTTCAGAGATATTTCTAAAAATTTCTATTGCATGGAAGGCAACCTGCCAACCGTATGCAGGTTGTCAAAAGGGCATATCAGCAATATCTTAGGAACAGTTACGTGTGTGAAATTAAAACTTACAACGCTTGCTTTGGGGATGTTGAACTAACCAAAAGACAATATTTGCGTTATAATACTACTACAACTACTACTTCTGCTACTATTATTATTACTGTTACTACTACTAATGCTACTAAAGCTAAGACTACTACTATTAACTCTACTGCTACTACTATAACTACTGGTGCTACTACTAATAATAAACCTAAGGGGAATTAAGGCGAAAATTTTGGACAATATTGTAAGTTGTAACTGCATTGAAACTAATCGAAACACACTATGCCATAGATTGTCAAGAGGACGTATCGGCAATGCTTCAGGGCCGGTTGATAGTATTAAGTAAAAAACTTCATCGTGTGTTGAAAGGGATGTTGAAAAAAAAAGTGCTATGTGCATACTGCTGATAATACTACTACAACTATTGCTACTACACAAGCTAAGTGTATTCAGGTGATGCTTTCCATGAATATTTAGGCGGATGCTGAACTAAATCAAAACGAACTATGATGTTGGGATTAGAAAATTCGATATTCCAAAAATAAACTTCGAAGCAAACAACTACATTGAATTAATTGACAGGTTATCCTGCGAAATAACGCCAACACCAATAGTGAATGATATGACTACAGAAGATTTGAAAAATAGGCTGAAAGAACCAGTATCAATTGTCTGGACTTTTACAGAGTTCCCATGTCACACACACACACGCTATGGAAAGATCTCCCATGATCTCAGATCTCAGATCTCCATGATCAAAGATCTCAGAGTTCCCATGTCACACACACACACGCTATGGAAAGAGTCTTTGAATTCAGTAGTAGAGAGCTATCTTATACTCCGATCAGTACACCATTATGGGCATAGAACCACGTGGTTTATGGTTTTCTCACTGAGAATGGAAAAACAGTATTTTTCTCACTTGAAAAACATGAATTTTGTCACATTCATGGATGTTTTTATGGTTTTAGTCAGTGAGAATGAAAAAACAGGAACTTTCTCACATTTATGTCTGGTTTATGGTTTTTGTCAGTGAGAATGGAAAAACAGGAACTTTCTCACTTTCATGGATTATTGAGTCATTAATCAAATTGTTTTCGGGCAAGGTTAATTAATGTCTGACAGATGACGTCAAGTTAATTAATGTCTTTGATGTATTTCCAAAGAGAATGTTTCCGAGGCAAAGTTTAGATCACACATGACAGATGATGTCATGATTGATTGATTGACATGAAAGGGGAATTAATTTGTTGTTTCTAAAGAGAATTGATTTGACACGAAAAGGAATTAATTTGTTGTTTCTAAAGAGAACTGTCTCCAAGCGAATGTTTAGATCTTAGCGATGAAGAGATTGATTCACGAAAGGGTTTCCAAATAATTTGAAATGTATCAGCGCAGAGATACCAAACAAAAGGAACACGCTGAAATTACGTTTAGGGATTATTTGGGCGAAACCGTTTCAGTCATTTTATGGAATTATTTCGGCGAAACAGTTAGAGACATTTTAAAAGATGATTTAAAAGATGATTTTAGAAGAGGATTTGAGGGTGAAACTCTGTGGTCGTTATAATACACAAGTTCCATTTGAACAGTGTTGTGAGGTCCTCTACCCCAACCCCAAAGGGTTCTAATCCCCCTACCCCAACCCCGAAGGAAGCCCCGGTGCTCAAAGGTCCCCCAAGCTCCCAAAGGGCCCCCGGACCCCCAAAGGCCCTCCTCCTGTCCTCAAAGGTCCCCCAGGCTCCCAAAGGGCCCCCGGACCCCCAAAGGGCCCCCAGACCCCCAAAGGCCCATCGGACTCCCAAAAGACCACCGGGCTCCCAAAGGGCCCCCCGGACTCCCACAGGCCCTCACCCGGTCCCCAAAGGTCCACCGGGCCCCCAAAGGACCAATCGGCCCTCAAGTGCCCCCCAGACCCCAAAGGCCCTTCCCGGGCCCCAAAAGGCCCACCGGGCTCCCAAAGGGCCCCCCCGGACCCCCAAAGGCCCCCCAGGCTCCCAAAGGACCACCCGGCCCTAAAGGGCCCCCCAGACTCCCAAAGGACCCCCAGCACCCCAAAGGCCCCTGAGTCCCCATTTTTTATACTTTTTTTGGCTTTATTATATCTTTTCAGAACAAGTTATTTTCTTAATTTCCATCCTAAACCCATTTTACAAGTAGAAGTACCCATCCCTTTCACCCACAACTTTACTATACTGATTTTTGAATGCTCCAACACCAAGAAATACTTTTCAAAAGGCATTTCAGAACCAGTTCTTTTCTTAATGTCCCTCCTAAACCAATTTTACAAATTGAAGTACTCATCCTTTTCACCTAAAATTTTACTTTGCAGCTTTTTGAATGCTCCAACACCAAGCAATACTTTTCAAAGGGCATTTCAGAACAAGTTCTTTTCTTAATGTCCCTCCTAAACCCATTTTACAAGTTTAAGTACCCAACTTTTTCACCCAGAACTATACTTCACAGCTTTTCGAATGCCCACAACACCAAGCAATACTTTTCAAAAGGCATTTCAGAACAAGTTATTTTCTTAATATCCTTCATAAACCCATTTTACATGTTGAAGTTCCCAACCTTTTCACCCGCAACTATACTTTACAGCTTTTTGGATACCTCAACACCAAGAAATACTTTTCAAAATACATTTCAGAGCAAGTTCCTTCTTAATGTCCTTTCTAAACCCATTTTATAAGTTGAAGCATCCTTCCTTTTCACCCACAACTTTACTTTATATCTTTTTGGATACCCCAACACCAAGAAATACCTTTCAAAAGACATTTCAGAGCAACATCTCTTCTTAATGTTCATTCTAAACCCATTTTCCAACTTGAAGTACCAATCCTTTTCACCCACAACTTTACTTTACAGCTTTTCGAATGCTCCAACACCAAGCAACACCTTTCAAAGGCATTTCAGAGCAACTTCTTTTCTTAATGTCACTTCTAAACCCATTCTCCAACTTGAAGTACCCATCCTTTTCACTCACAACTTTACTTTACAGCTTTTTGGATACCTCAACACCAAGAAATACTTTTCAAAAGGCATTTCAGAGCAAGTTCCTTTCTTAATATTCCTCCTAAAACCATTTTACAAGTTGAAGCATCCATCCATTTCACCCAAAACTTTACTTTACAGCTTTTTGGATACCTCAACACCA
>JAQQPU010013850.1:0-23624 GCA_029168905.1 Artemia sp. Kazakhstan ARC1039 | reverse complement strand
ATTACGTAAAGAACTTGTTCTGAAAAGATATAATAAAGCCTTTTGAAAAGTATTGCTTGATGTCAGGGTATGCAAAAAGTCGTAAAGTAAAGTTGTGGTGAAAAAGATAAGTTCCTCAACTTGTAAAATTGGTTTAGGAAGAACATTAAGAAAAGAACTTGTTCTGAAATGCCTTTGAAAAGTATTGCTTGATGTTGGGGTGTGCAAAAAGTCGTAAAGTAAAGTTATGGGGGAAAGGATGGGTACTTCAACTTGTAAAATGGGTTTAGGAGGGACATTAAGAAAGGAACTTGTTCTGAAATGCCTTTTGAAAAGTACTGCTTGGTGTTGGGGCATTCAAAAAGCCATAAAGGAAAGTTGTGGGTGAAAAGGATGGGTACTTCAACTTGTAAAATGGGTTTAGGAATGACATTAAAAAAGGAGCTTGTTCTGAAAAGATATAATAAAGCCTTTTGAAATGTGGGGGCCCTTCTGTGTCTCAAGTGCACAAAAAAAGTATTAAAAAAATGGGGAGGGGGCTCTTTGGGGCCCGGGGGGCCTTTGGGGGTCCGGGGGGCCCTTGGGGGTCGGGTGGTCCTTTGGGAGCCCGGGAGACCTTTGGGGGCCAGGGGCTTCCTTCGGGGTTGGGGTAGGGAGATCAGAGCCCTTTGGGGCTGAGGTAGAGTACCTCACAACACTGTTCAAATAGAACTTGTGTATTATAACGACCACAGAGTTTCACCCTCAAATCCTCTTCTAAATCATCTTCTAAAATGTCTAACTGTTTCGCCCAAATAATTCCCTAAAATGTCTAAAACGGTTTCGCCCAAATAATCTCTAAACGTAATTTCTGCGTGTTCCGTTTGTTTTAACATCCCTGCGCTGTCACATTTGAAATTCCTAGGAAACCCCTTTCCCGCGTTAATCTCTTCATCTCTAAGATCAAAACATTCGCCCGGAAACAATTCTTCTGGATGAACACCAACAAATCAATCAACCTTGACATCATCCGTCAGACATTAATAAACTTCGCCCGGAAACAATTCTCCTGGACGAACACCAAAGACATTAATAAACTTCGCCCGGAAACAATTTTCCTGGACGAACACCAAAGACATTAATAAACTTCGCCCGGAGATAATTCTCCTTGGGAATACATCAATGCAAGAAAAATCCTGTTTTTACATTCTCAGTGACAAAAACCATAAAACAGACATAAATTGCTGTTGACATCCATGAAAAACAACAAATAAATTGACTAACACTCATAACCGTCCAAGAAACCACCATCAAAGTGATAAAAATCCTGTTTTTTCATTCTCAGTGACAAAAACCATAAAACAGACATAAATTGCTGTTGACATCCATGAAAAACAACAAATAAATTGACTAAAACTCATAACCGTCTAAGAAACAACCATCAAAGTGAGAAAAATCCTGTTTTTTTAAGTGAGAAAAATCCTGTTTTTCATTCTCAGTGACAAAAACCATAAAAACATGCATAAATTATGTACTTCTGGGAGTCGATAGGCCCTCTCTACTAACAAGGTTGGTGAATAGCGTCCCCGTGTTCTACTTTTTCAATGTATACCGTTTTTTAAATGACTCAGTTTAAAACGCGGTCTTTTGTTCTATTCCTTTAAATTTAAACGAATCCAAAGTTTCGCAATAGTCTACCAAGTGAAATGAAATACAACTTCATTTACTTCGATATACAGTGTGCCGCTGTGAGAACCCATCTTGGATGAATTAAAATTCCTCCACACCAATGTCCAATCGGTCCCCATTTAGGATGATTCAGATGTATTGATACCTGTAAAAGAAAATCATTTAAGCTTTTTATATTCTTATATAAAGGAATAAAAGAAAATAAACGCTACATGAAAACTAATTGACCTTTAACATAAGTTTTGACATCAGGTGGTTTTATCTGTTCATCGAACGAAACTGTTCATCTTCCATTAATTAGCTATTAAATTCAAATTCGTAACGTATGATGGGTCAAAATGTATCAAGAGTTCATTGGCTCTTTCAAAACAAATTTAAGTATGTCATTACTTGCTACTACTACTACTATCTACACCTTGCAGAACCAAGCCACCTGAGACCAACAAAGCTGCCCAGGCTCCATCTTCATCCCCATTAAAAACTTCACTCTTGACACCTCCTATGAAGTTTCCATTTTCTTTATATCCTTCTTTGTGACATCTTCCCATCCCATTCAGAGACGACTTGCTTTTCAATTGGCCCCAGATAGAAAAGCACAATCTTAGGCAATGCATCATCCTTCCCCCGTAAAATGTGCCTTAACTATAAAACTTTTTTATTCTTACAGCACTAGAACCTAATCATACTTTTCGTACAGGTTATTGTATATATACGGTCAGCCATGCTAGTACCTAAAACTACTATTAGACAATTCCTCCGGAAAATATTCAACCTATTTGCCTCCACCTTCCAAAGCACTCACGTTTCTGATTCAGAATCCTTGGCACTTACCACGGATTCTGATATTCTTATCACAGTTTGCAGACTTATCTTCTACTCTTCTAAACGTTTTCCACTGAAAAAAAAGAAAAAAAAGAAAAACACCCTGCGCCATGGCTATTGTACTTTTTACGTCTTCACTGAATCCACAACCTTGACTACTAATATTAACCAAGTAAATGAAGCTATCCACTTTATCTTGTAACTACTTTGACCTCATTTATTCCTAGTCTAAGCGATTTAGTCTCCCTGACATCAATTTTTCAGCCTGCTATTGTACCCCAAACTCTAAAAATCTCCAAAAATTCATTAATTCTGACGTTTTTAGTTAAGACACCCGCAATTTGATTACATGTTCTCCCATAGTTTTTTCTATATTTCTTAAGATATAGTTCATCAAAGTAGTCCATATAAATGGATATAGGACACAACCCTACTTAACTCCCGATTCGGCACCCAAGCAGCTATTAACCTTACTTCTTACCTTAACTGCAGCAATTATATTCTTGTGCCACTAGTCACTTTAATATACTTATTTGACACACTATAACAAATATGGACTCAACTAAAGCATTTCTATCAGCTCAATCAATTTCCGGTTCATAGCCTATAAAACTGAGGACTGAAGAGGCACTTAAGACCCTTCTCAATTATTAATCTAAAAGTGACAATTTTGTCAAATTATTCTTTCCCCTTCCTAAATCCACACTGTTCTTCTCTTAAAATTTTGTTTACAGTATCTCTTGGTCTAATAAGTAATTTTATCTTAAGTAATTAGTTTCATGCATACTTCAGTCTTCACTCACTAGTATTGCCTTTAACAGGATTTAATTAAAGTTTTCCTAAAATCACTAGGTAGGTCTACTTCCCTTTTTTTTAAAAAATCATATTCTTCAGTAATTTATCTCTAATTTCAGAACCACCACATTCCAAAGACTTATTTACGACAATATCAATACCCGTGGCCTTGCCATTTTCCAATTGTTTCAGCACTGAATACAGCCCTTGGTGCTCATTAATGCGATTTCACGCAAAAATGGCTGTTTTTGTGTGAACCAACAAATTTTCTCCGTTTTTTGCTGCAAATTTATCTGTCACAAGTCACAACGGTTCAACGGTTGCGTTGAAATATAAATTGCAAGTAACTGCGAAACTAATCATGTTTACCAGAATTTTTCCATTAATATCTGACAAAGAATATGAGGGTCGTTCCCTTTTAATTCAAGATTCTAATCCTCAGTGCTTGGGGAAATTTCCAGGGAAATGAACATACAAGACAACAATTATATTTTTAGCTAGGCAGCGCTAGACTATGTTAATAAACGTTAGGTCTTTGAATAATTTTTCTTGGTTTCTAGAACTTGATTTAGCCTATTCCTATGGATTTGCAGTTTAAATATTTTTGCGCTTTAACGGCTACAGTGAACCGTTTCTGTAGGAACATTTTCACGATTTTTCTGCATCCACTATCTATGAACCATTTTGCGTTAAAATTATATGCTTCAATGGGAACCATGGTCAACTCTTCCTTGCAAAATGAATCTTCGGTCAGTTCCAAATTGACAAAAAAAATAATTTCTTTTCTAAATCATTTTCTACAAGTTCATCAAGGTTTAATGCATTCTCCTTCTCCTCTTATTATTTTCTTAATATATTCTCATGTGTTCTGTCTTTATGCATTCTCAAATGTTATGCATTCTCAAATGTTATGCATTCTCAAATGTTCTTTCATGTGTTCTGTCAATATGCATTCTCAAATATTCTGTCATATATTTTGTCAATATGCATTCTCAAATGTTCTGTCATATGTTCTGCCAATATGCATTCTCAATATGTTCTGTCCTTCTCCTCTTATTATTTTCCTTATGAATAACTGAAACTCCGTTACTTTCTTTAACTGGGACAAGTTCAGACTGACTACTTCTTTCAATTTCTTAACATGTCAAAACAATGTCTTGCTATTATGCCGTCTGGTTGCATCTTCCCCATTTTTGGCAATTGTATCAATGGTCTTCATTTTGCCAATCCTTAATTTTGGAGATTCGGCCCTCAAGTTGTAATTTTGATATTACAAAGTGTAGAAGTTAGCCCAATATGGAGTCACTGGTAAAATATTACATATCTTGCATATCTAACGAAGTTGGAATTGTAAGAACATTCTACTAATTTTAGTTACAGGACCAAGAGTAGCAAGTGTTACTTTTTTGTATTTTTTTTGCGGCCAAACAATTCATTATGTGGTGAAACAATGTAATTCAGCCATTCGGAGGTCAACTGGACGAAGGTATAAGATTAGCGTTGACAGTCAAAAAAGAAAAATTCCTTGCAGATGTTCACTTCAATGTATCATCATCTTTGAATAGAGGAGGATTTCAGAATTTACACGTGTTTGCTTACATGTGCTTACATTTTCCAATGTCTTCTCCAATTCCCTACTTTCCTTTTATTCTTGTAAGCTCTGTCACTCAGAAACTTCTGGTATAAACCCCTTCTTTTTTACCAAGCTATAGGCGTTTTTACTAATATTGCTAGCTGTTTTTCTAAATGTTCTCCCTGAGACCTCCTCTGCTACTTCACAAACTAAATTCTACCCCGGAACTTGACAAATTTAAATTATGTAAACTGGAATCGAAGGTTCCAGGTTTATATATTTTTGCTTTTCAATCTAAAAAAAAGCAATAGAAAAAAAGTACTTAAAAAAAAATACTTTTAAAACCAAAAAGTGAAAAAACAACAGTAAGAGACGATAATACGAAATTTATTTAACGAAACCTTCAAAGGGGTTACTTCCAAGCAATCTTAAGAGGAATTTCCCTGTCTCTACTCGCATTCTTATAATGATGCTAGTTTGTTGCTGTATTTCCTGCTACGTTGGATAACACACTTCCAGTTTTAGCTTTTAAGATGTATATAACAACTAATTTGCATCGCACTGAGTACGGAGCTTTTTGCCTGTGCCTACCGATCAAGTTCCTGCTTTTACGATGTCTTCAGTTCAATATAACTCCAGTTTAAACGATGCGACCAAGTGAGCAACCTATTAGAATATACAATGCTGAAGTACAGGTTATAATAACGGAGATTTTATAATGAAACCAAAAGTCTACCAACTTCCGACTCCTAGAAAAATTTTACCTATTAGAAAACCCTCCCCTCCCATAGAAGAATATTCTTTCCCGTTGCTTCAGGCCAAACTTCCTTATCATATTACAATTCAAGTAAACAAGTTTCAAGGGCATAATCTTTTCGTTTTTATGAAAAATTAGCTTGATGACACCAATAAAAATATCTCAGTGAACATTTGCGAACATTGACTTTGGCAAAAATTATTAATCATTTAGTCAGTAATACAAAATAAGCAGTAAAAAGTAAAAGTTAAACGGCAGCAAATACCTGCCAAGGCCAGGCTCCACGTTTGGTTTCTTTTCCGTTTACGATTCTTGCTGTTTTTTTTTTCTCACTATTATGGTATAATGAATTTGATTCTCCCTCGTTCGCGCTTTCATCTTTATCTCGAGGTCGTCTTTGTCTGTAGAATTGACTTATTCCACATTCTTCTTGAAACGTTGGTATTCGCGACTCTTCTGTTTTCCCAGACGTCTTAAATATTACTATAAATAATAATCATGTAAATAATTAAAGATCCAATAATTAGCGCAAATATTACTGTAAATAATAAATTTAAAACAATGATCACGAGGGAAAATATTGCTTAGAGACGCAAAAGAGCTAAAATAAAAAAGGGCTAAAATTCAAATGAATGGAAAAAACCAAGTGCTAAGTTATTATTACAAGCTTTTCTTAGGTTTTTAACGTTTATTCCTTTTTTGTATTCGTTTCGACATTTTCCTTTTAATATATGGATACATTCTAATTAATATTTAATGTTGACATACAACATTTTTTGTGTATAATTATTTCTATATATTCAAACATATTTACAAATATTCCTTTTAGGGTTTATGATTGCATTTTCAGTTCATTCCAAGCATCACATTTCTTATAGCGAGACTTTAAGCACTGGACCTAACTTGGAAGTTTTAAAATTACTAAACGTTGGTTTTTCTAAGCTTCAAAAGAAAAAGAACAAGAAGAGAATAAGAAGAGAAAGCGAATCAGAAAAAGAATGAAACAAGAAACAATTAACCATAGGAAAAGAAACAAAGTTTCGAATAGGAAAAATTCTAGCATCGAGCAGCTTGAAAGTTTTAAACTTGCAAAACATTTCTTTTCCAATAAATTACAACGGTAAGAATGCTGTTTTCAGTATAAAAAAATAGGAGAACAACGAAAATAGAAAAAAAAATCAAGCTTGAAATAAAAGGGGGTTTTATTCAGGTTGATATGTTCCTTGTACGCAGATTTGGTTTACTTTGTTTTGTTTTGCTTTTTTCAGGTTGGTTTTCCTTGTCCCCATTTCTCTCACTTTCATTTAGTTGGTATTCTTCTGAATTAGAAACGGTTTGGGAAGTGCCATTGCAAAAATTTACGTTAGTCCTTTTTCAAAGGCCGAGAATTTTCCCCTTTTCTGTTTCCTTGTCTGATTTCTTTCCGTTTTTTTTTGTTGCTAATGTGGTTTTAAATTTATAGAAAGCTCAATGTTTAGAATCTTGAAATCAGGAAAAATTCACCTGAAATCAGGAAAAAAAACATAAATTTTCTTCGTGGTGTGGGGGGAGGAGAACTATTATATAAGACATTATTGGTAATCCAAAGGCAATTTAAAGGCAATTCAAAAGAGGCGTGAAAGGTGATTAATGAGATTATAAAAAAAGCAGCAAGTCCAAGCCAATGTTTTGTCAATGCAGGGCGAGATTGTGAATGACGAGTTTCTAATAGCTGACCCTTTTGGTAAGCCTTTTGTCAGCATTGGTAAGGATATTCAAGTTGAAGGGCTGTCAAACTCCGATGAAAATATTTCGGATCAGGAATTCACAGACGATAGAGGAAGTGTCTGTGAACTCAAATTTGAGCCGTGCACCAGTTAAGACGTTCTAAAGGTGGTCAAAACAATCAATTCTAATTTGGCAGTCTCTGAGGGTATAAACGTAAAGCCTCTAAAAGCGGTCATCCATGTTTGTGGCCTTGCCTTGTCTTCGATCTTTCACTTGAAACTGGTGTTTTTGCAGATGCATTGAAAACAGCAAAGGTAATTCCGCTCCATAAAGGGGGTTCGAAGTCTGATGTTGAGAATTATAAGCCAATTTAGACAGGTTTTAGACAGGGCCATTCAACATCACATGCTGTACATGACATTAGTAACATTGTGAATATGTGTTTCCAGCGTGGTGAAATTCCTCTTACAGCATTCGTTGATTTTCGAAAGTCTTTTGACACAGTTGACTTTAAATTTTAGCTAAACGTTTAGGACGCCTTGGTGTGAAGGGTGTATGTTTGAATTGGTTTAAAAGCTTTTTGTGTGGTTGGTGTATTCAGGTTGTTATTAAAAGCGTTGTATCGTCTCCTTTAAAAGTTAATTACGGCGTTCCTCAGGGATCTGTTTTAGGACCTCTTTTTTATCTAGCTTACGTTGATACTATTCGATTTTATCTGCCATATTCTTTATTTAGGTCCTTTGCGGATGACACTGTAATAACTGTTTCTAGTCGGATAGTGGAGGATTTTTTTTGTAATGGCCTGTAGGGTTTTGAATTCAGTAAAAGTAGAGAAAACAAATTTTACTGTATATAGTAGAGTTGGAAGTCCATCAGATGTTGATAAAGAAGTGTTTTTTAATGGTAAAGCTTTGTCGCAGAATGCTTTCTTGGTTTCTTCCTTTATTGTAATTTATCTTGGAAAAGGCACAGGGAAATAGTCGCAGCAAAAGTTGCAAGAGGCTTAGGAGTGATAAGTAGATTGAAAAATGTTTTACCCCTATCGGCCCTTTTAACTATATACCATGCAATTAACTTTATACATTTCTTATGGTTGTGTCATTTGGTCAAGTATTTTTATGCGAATTTACGAAGAGTGCAAATTTTACAGAATAAAACAGTTCGTTTATTGGGTAATTATGTGGAAAATACCAATGCCAAATGTCTTGTTTTAAGTGATTGAGATTGCTTAATGTTGGACAAATTCGAGATTACCAAGCTGCACTTGTCGCCTATCAATCCTGAAGTGATGCAAGCCCATCATTTTTTAATCAGTTCCTTCATGGTAATAGCAATGACGGATCCAGGGCGGAGAGGGGGAGCGCCCCCCTAACATAGTCTAAAGTAGTGTAATTTACTTAATTAACGCAAGTTTGCGTTAATTAAACTTGTTCCTAACGCAAGGTTATCGGATCAACCTATTTTGCATCCCCCCCTAAAAAAAATCCTGGATCCACCACTGGTTATTAGTGCCCTCTGCGCATATGAAACGAGGAATAAAGATAATTTCGTTGAGAGTCAAAGGGTTGCCACCGTCTATTATCAAACGCATTTCACCTTCCCTGGGTGGCTGTTGTGTTTAACATTTATTGCATGAGTTTTGTAAATAAAATAGTCAATAGGCAAAAATTGCAAGTCTCTAGATTGCGAAAGGGATAAAGACCTGAATACCCCCCCCCCCTTTAATAATTCACTAGCATATTGTGCCGCTCCAAATAACAATTTGTATTCCAGTCACCACTAATACTATACAACATGCTTATAACACCGGTAAGCCCCTTTAGTGTAGTTATGATTTACTACGAGCGCTGTTATAAGGCCAAAACAGTGGCGAGTGCTCCTCTTCTCGCCAACTACTCTTGTCCTTTTTATGGCTTTTATTGCAAAGTTCACCATCTGCTTCAAATTTTGTTTCTACTGCCGTGCCCCAAATAGAATCTAACAAGCAAAAGGGATGTTTTTTCAAGGGGAGAGCATGTTTTTCTACATTTAATGTTTTTGGACTTTCCCCTGGAGCTGTCTATATAATTCATGCAATTCATCTTCTTTTTTTTGCGTGCTTCGATCTTACGGCCACCGATTTATATGCCCTCTCCAAGACAAATTCCTGAGGGCAGGCTTGGTGTATTTAATCATGGCGGTGTCAAATGGCGTTATCAATCGTCTAGCTGCAGGTCTTATACTTGTGGAAATAGAAATCGTAGAAGTAAGTGAACTGAAGTGTCTAGGTAGTACACTTACTCAAAAACAGCAGTTGTAATAGAAAGATTATCCTTCGTATTGTATTTCCAGATTCAGTATTCACTCAATTAAATATTGTTCAGAGATCTAGCTAGCAAGTACTCTCTGGAGTTAGAACTGTGCCTGTTCAACAGCAACGTGGTCTCCTTATTGGAATATGGATGCGAATCCTTAGCCTGCCTAGAGCTGTAGAGAAAAGGTTTACTTGGATTTGAGGACTATGGTCTGCGAAGCATGTTGGCGATTTGTTGGGCTGATAGAGCATCTAACACCTAGATCAGTTTTCTCACCAAGCAACCTCAAATAATCGGCGAAGTCCGACTTAGAAGGTGGCGTTACTGGGGTTACATGAATCGAATGAAACAAGGACAACTTCTGTCTGACGTTTGGTTCTGGACTCCTCTGGGACTCAGGAGGAGGGAATGGCAATGGATCACAATGGATTGGTCGTTTTCCTGAAGATGAGGTAAGAGTTCTACTATCATCCCTTCTATGAGATGTGGTGCCTGGCTCAGGATCGTTCAACGTGAGGTTGAACCATTGCTGCCCTATACGCCAAGTGGTGTTCGAGAATAAATCTAAGCAAGTGAGTATGTATGTCTTGGGTTTTTGCTATTATTATTGCTATATTATATTCTGATGGTTTGTTGTTCTTGCTATATGTTACGTGTTACTCTTTTGTTATGAACTATTGTTATTGTTAATAATCTATAAAACAAAGGATTAAGGGGGACTGATGGCTCAGGAACTTTTCAATCATTAATCTAAAAGTGCAAATTCGGTCAATGCATCCTCTCCCCTTCGTAAACCATTCTGTTCTTCTCTTAAAACTTTATCTACAAAATCTTTAGATCTAAAAAATATCATGATACTAAGTAATTTACTTCATACAATAACCAAGCTAATGCCTCTATAATTACGATAGTAAATCTTACCTTTATTATAAAGGAATTTAATTAAAGTTTCCTAAAATTGCTAGGTACTTCCCCTTTTTCAAAACAAAACTCATAATCTTTAGTAATTTATCTCTAGCTTCAAAATCATTATATTTCAAAAACTCATTTACCACATTATCAGCACCCGAGGTCTTATCATTTTTTAATTGTTTTAGTGTTATATCTAACTCTCTCGCAAAGTAAATCTTTCTCTACTTCTAAAATGTTCGAAAGCTTTTTATTCTTTTCTTTATTGTTTCTTGTAATTATCTCTGTTAATTATTTAAACCCCATCTCTATCTGGGACAAGTCCAGATTGACTATCCCTTTCAGTCGACGTCCTGTACAATCAATCTCAAACATATTGCCTCCAAATCATTATATAATCATACCTACAAATATTATAGTAGGCCCACAATGAAAAGGGAGCCAATATTAGATAACTTAGCTAGGAAGAGGCTTTTCAGCCCCAAAAAGCCTACCAAAACAATCAAAACCCAGAAAAATTATCCATTAACCAGAATCCAGTGCAAAGCTGTGTCATTTATCAGGCTATAATTTCCTCGAGGGGTGTCACTCCTAAAGGTCACTCTGCAGTGTCGTTTCTAGTGACGGTTCTGGCTTGGTAAACTCATAAAAGCTCCACCCTGACGCCACTGCGAGTCCGTGCAAGCAGGATTTCCCTTTTGGGGATATGGACGAAAAAAAGCTTATGATATAGGAGTGACCCCAAACCATCAACGATATTTCATTTTAGAACTTGAATGCTTTATGACCCAGAGGAGGACAACGAACTCCATTAAAATATCATATCACCTCCTATGCTTTGCCATCAGTCAAGCACGCGTTGGATTTCTAAGGTTCCTGACTGTCTTGAGACATAAAGAATAGGAGCAGTCTTTCTAGCAGTCAAGACAGCGACATAAATGACCAAGTTCAATGCTATGATACGTAAATAAAACTCAGTAGAATAAGATTCAATAAAGCTTCAAGGGCTTCTCGAGAAATGCTTAAATAAGGTTCATCTGCGTAAGTACTTTTTTCTCCGAAAGCCACCCTTTGGTATTATCCTGCAAGTAATGTGGGGCCCCTCAAACATTGATTTGAACTATATCCTTAGAAGCCATCCATATCCGACTGTCATTGATTAGAATCAGAAGCATATTGGAATTTCTGTCCACTTTTTGTCAACTGTACAGTTTTGCCCCGTGCCACATTATAGTCACACTTGTTGATAAATCAAAATTACGCACGACTACAGCGCCAATTACGTTTGTCGTTCGTAATTTCTCGAGTTAAACATTGTTCAACTTTCAACATAAATTTCTTGACTGACCAAGCAGAGTCAAGCTTTGAGGCATAATTTTTAACACTAGAAAAGATAGAAACTTAGAACAGCGGTTTTTCTATCTGGGAGAGGAATCTGACGTAAGTTAAGAAGACTTAGTATTAGTGGAGACACAAATTACTGTCGGTGCAAACTCTTTCAACTAATTTCATTCAATTTAAATTTTTGCTTTTTAAATACAAGTGTGACGCTAAAATCAAGAAAACTGCCATGTCATTTATGATATTTGGCTTTCTTTTTCGATACATGTGACTATGATGTGGCACGGGCATTAGTCTCATCGGAGAAATTTAGGGATTCTGCCAATTGTACGGACGTAAAATGTTACGCGTGAGCTGGAAGACATGACAGAAACTTCCTACTGTCAGTTCAGTTTCGTCATTGTTTCTCGTCTGTTTATAGTCTCTAGACCATTTCCCGTGGCCTACTTCAGCTAGGGTTAAAAGAAAAACCGTTAAATAATCTTAATTAAGCATCGTGAGGTTTCGTTTTTCAATGGAGACTAAAGAATAGATTTCTTCAGGATATTTTCTGATTCATAGTTAGGTGGTTAAGAATAAAAGATAAAAAGATGGTGGTCGCTCATCACTTTAGTGAGATATTTTCACAACAATCATACATTTATTGACCAACTAAAAAGACGATAAATTAGTAATTATGGTAGGGTAGAAAAAACTAAATTAATTCCGTAAAAACTTCTTTTTATTTTATTATAAAATGTGATGCAAAATAAGACATTAAAAAAGTTTTCATGGTTTAAAATAAACTTGGGTTTATTTGGACAAAACCTCGCCCGATTTAAATGTTCGTTTATGTTTCTTTGGTCACATTAAGATGTTTGCAAGGAAGAAGTATGGACCAGAAACGACACTGCTATTAGTAAGTTTTTCTGTTTTGATTGTAAAACAAGTAGCCTTACATTTATTAAACTTGTTTTATGATTAAATAACGATAGCTATGAAAACATATTGGCTTGAAAAAGCGCAAAACCAGAAATATATTGGCTTGGAAAGGCAAAACAAAACACGCCAATAGAAAAGTGTCGTAAAGAGTAGAGGTTGAGTGGAAGGTAGGCTCTTCCACATTTAGGACAACCCTGGATTTGGTATTAAAAACGAACAAAAATTAAATTCGAAATCAAGTTTATTCAAATGAAAGAAAAGAGCAGCACTAGAAGTGTAAAACGAACAAAGATTATCCTGTATATGAGGGAGGACAACCCTCCTACCTATCCTCGTGTTCTTGGCTCTGAAGTTTGACTTTTTCTTCCAATAATTCAAGAACGAATGTTCCAAGGCATGGGAATGGAGGTTATTATTATTTATTTTTTCGTCAATACCTTTGGAATGGAAGGTTTATTGATTCAAATTTGCTTTAAAGAGCCAAATTCTTCCACAAATTTTGGAAGACAATCAGAGAGTTCGTGGTAAAGAACTGTAAGTTTGGAGCGAATCGGTCCGATAGTAGCCGAAACTCTATATAGAAAAACAGAATTTTTGTAACAATGGATACATAACAAAAATTGGGTTTTTTATGCTGATCCAACATATAAAATTCATTAAGTTTACTGTTGTCAATCAAAAGCTACGAGCCTGAGGATTTTAGAAACATGATATTCGAAAGAAGAAAAAACACTCTCAAAAGCTCAATTGATCTTAGCAAACATCACACCATAAGATTCAGCACATCAGAGAACCCTGCTGAAAGGGTTTCAACTTCCTATATACATATAAAAAGGGTTCCCCAAGAAAACTGTGGATTTTTTTTCATTTTTCTGCCATAAGAAAGATCATGGATGAGTGTATATTATTTTGTTTTTTCAAGCGTAAGCGCATCGAAGCAATGGTCATCGAAGATCGAAAGAGGACTCACTTTAATGGAAATTAAAAGTTTTAGCGTCCTTTTTTAAGTGACCAAAAAGATTGGAAGGAAACTAGCCGCCCTCCCTCGTCCCCTTTTTCACTAAAGACAATAAAAATTTAGAGATAACCATTTGATTCAGCATAGTTGAACGGCAGATAATTATGGTCTAGAGATGACATGACCCCCACAGCCTTCACGGGGTTGTAAGTTATGCAATTTGCCCATTGTTTACTACTACTACTACTACTACTAACAACTCACCGCAGCACCAAGCCGCCTGAGGCCAACACAGCTACGCACGCTCCTCCTCCACCCCAATCTATTCAAAGCCTTCCTGTTTACACCCGCCCATGAAGTTCCCATTTCCTTTAAATCTTTCTTTATGACGTCTTCCCACCCCAGACGGGGACGACCTGCTTTCCGTTTAGCCCTAGATGGTTGGCCGAAGAGAACAATCTTCGGCAATCTGTCATCCTTCATCCACTCAACGTGCCCTGGCCACCTCAACCTTTCTTTCTTTATAGCCCTAGAGAGCGGTATTGAACCACATTTTTCGCATAGCATTTCAACTTTTTTTTCAAAAAACTTGTTATGTATTTATTTAATGCATAAAGAAATTGATTACATACTTATTTATCCATTGAACACCCATCATTCATATGACATGATTAGATGGGGAAGGGTAAAGAAAAGAAGGAGAAAAAAGCAAGCATACTAAACAAAAACACATGCACAAGGAAGCAATTACTGCACTAACTCTTCTCATAGCAACACAACTAATTATAAGAATAAAACAACTAGAATTAAATTTAAAAATTACTGCACTAAATATGGTCATAGAAAAACATTATTGAATTAAAACAGGATACCAATCAATCTGTGAAGAATTAAGTTTTCGGATATGTTTGGCAATTAATTCAGAAATTGCAAGATCAGGGTCAGCGAGTTTAAATTCTCTAATCAATGGAGAATTCCGATGCCAAGGTGGTAACTGAAGCAAATACTTAGTGAACTGAAAAAAAAAATGGACCGGACTTTCAGACAATGTGTTCTAGTAAACAGCTTCCAAAACGGAGCAATGCAAGGATATGAGAGCAGGCTACAGCATTGAAAAGGCTAGCGAATAGTAGGCGGTTGAATCGAAATTTTACTGCAACAATCGATGCATAAGAAGCAGATATACGTCGTATGAGATGGTTTAGGAGCAGCGATCGGGTACGGCGTAGCAACGAACCAATGGGAAGACCTAGATAAATAAGGTGGTCAACCGTTCTAACAGTGGCATCGCCAAGCGCTATAAAGAGCGGGGGCTCACCTTTCAAATTGAAAGAACACTATTTCTGACTTATCAGCATTAAAAAGAGGGCCAAGTTTAAGATACTCCGGTTGAAGTGTGACAAACATCTTATTCATTCGAGGGTACGGCTGAGATTTAAAACTACGTCTGCATAACAAACTAGAGACAGATTCAATGAAGGTAGAATCAGTGATGTGGGGCACTCGTCTTCAGAATCCAGCACACAATTATTGAAAAGATTAGGAGAAGAAACTGCTGCTTGCCGTGCATCCTTTAAGGCAGGAATGAGTTTCCTGTGTGGAACGGGGGGGGGGATATATTTTTATCCGGGCGTAGTTTCAGGTGAATACATAATCGAGAGTATATATCTCGAAGACAGTGAATCGCCGAGGAAGTTTGAAATTCCCCATATACAGCTATTAGCAAACAGTCTTGTGCAATTTTGAAAAAGAAGGAGAACCACCCACGAAAAGGAATGCTCTGTTGATGAAAATCACATTCTTCAGGTTTAAAAAATCTAGAACGGACGAAATCTCTGAATTCTACATTTTTCCTGAGACATTATCACGGGTGTGAGTTCATACAGTAACTTTAACCGTCATCACAGTTTATATAATTATCCATTATGATCTTTCCCTATCTCACCCATTATAAAAACCCGGACCAAGGTGCGAGTGCTCCAGAGAACGTTTTTGCAGATAGAAACATAGGCGGCATCAGATCTTTTCACGGGTAGACAAGTCAGACTGTGATCTAATCGGAAACAAGTGGAAACCCGCTATTACGAATAATGCACTTTGTTGGAAACAATCGGAAACAGACTAACCCGCTATTGCAGAAAGAAGTGGGAGGAGCTTTTTGTTCGTACCGAGAATGAAGACCAGAAATGATCTGCGATAAACTTACTGGATAATTCTATAAACTGTGACCGTCATAGAGTATTACGTAGCTACGCATCAACTATTGGAGAGAAGGTCAGTGAACCTTTCCGTGTGAGGGAAGGTGGGAGTTTAATCCTCTAAGTGTATTTTTTGGCCTTAACTTTCCGGCTTGTTTGTCACTGATCATTACATCAGTATGGAGGACTTTTATTTGGAGACTTCTACAAGATCAAGACCACTGAGGCGATGACTACACGGTTTCTGAGATGACAGGCTCTCTCTTATTGTAGAAATGGTAATTTTTAGATTATAAAAAAATTTTAAATACCCAGACTTAGGATAAAATCTGTTAAAGAGAAATTTTCTGAATGCAATGAAATACGAGTTGTGTTGTTTTAGCGTTTAGTTCAGATAAGGACATAAACTCTAACATGGACGTTTTTTTAACAGAACATATTTGCTGTGTTTTCATTTTTAAGATTCTAAAAGAGAGTTACGGCTATTGGAATGTCAATGCCAAAAGAGAGTTAAATTCTAGACTGTTGAGGAAATTTTGTTTTAACATTAATTGCATTCGCCCTAATAAACTCCACTTAAAGACTACACCACCTAGGTTGAGGTAATTTATAGGCCATGAATCGTATAGAAAAATGATGAGATATACAATTTGAATCCCTATTCAATGCTTCATCAAAGTAAAATAGTCTCTGCCATCACAACTGTCTCTGAGGCTCAACCACCACCACCCATTCCCAATTGGGGGAGACGTACCCCTAAGCTATGCACATTTTTTTTTTTTTTTTTTTTTTTTACTGGCTTTATTTGGCACCAGGGACCAACTAACGAGGGAAGTGGCTAAATCTTGCCCTTTCAGGAGGGGGCTATTAGGCAATAAGAATAGAAGTGAATACTTTATTTGGAAAGTGCAAAGGGCAATCCAATGCTGGGTAAAATTCCAGTTTACCTGCTTTTCAGTACACTGGAAAGGGGTTATGTTAGGAAAACGCAACTTTAAGGGATGGATCTACAGATTAAAGTATGTCTGGGGGAGAGGGAGACAACACTTTTCCGATAATGCACCGCCAATCCCCTGATGCTCTCAGGTATATTCCTAGGAATGTATAAAAAGCTAAAATAAAACGCTAAAACATTGAAATTTTTACTTTATAACATGCATGACGTTACTATTACTCTGATTATCATCTCTCCTTCCATTGTTATCCACTTTCTTAAACCATTTCAAGAAATGTTTTATCCGCGTTTCATTGCGATTTACGTAGAAGAAACATAATTTCATCAAGCCGGGACTAGGCTACGGCGCCCTTTCGAGCAAGAAGCCTATGACCTATGATTGGATTCAATTAACAGAGTTTAAGCCGATATTGCTAGGGCTATATATGAGAAGATCAGGGGGAAGGGGTGGTGTGTATTGTCAGAAAAGTGAATATGCTATTTGGAAAGAGCGTAAAATAAGGAACCTAATGGTGCTACGCTTTATTTGTTTAGCATTTTTCGGTACTTTCCCATTATACGGGCCTTTCTAAAAAGTCAAGTTTGGTTAATGCTAATGAAATAAAATAAAATAGGACGAATATATAATAGTTTATAAACAAATTTGGGCTATACATTTGCACATTGGGGGGATGGAGGGTAAAGCATAGCATATATTAAATACATAACCTAACCTAGGTAGGCCTACCTTTTTCTCCCCCTAAACCCCAAAAACCAACAGTTTAAATATCATAAACGCATTGAAAACCACGCTAAGCATTGCATTACTGTATAGTGGTGTCTTGAATGGTTTCGTGACTGGTTTCCTTGTAAATGCCCATAAAATGGGAAAGTACCCATTTTTCTTCAGAAGTTGTCAACTACTAAACACTTGCAAACCTTAATCTTGTTTTAGGTATTCTCTATAGTCTATTTGAATGCTTAGAGTATTTCTGAAATCCCTATTGATGTTTATATAATTCTAGGTATTTCAACTTACCAGATCCAGGAGATTTCGCCTCTTCTTCGAGATTCGGAAATCTAAATCCTCCAGATAACAACTCACCGATCGTTTCTTGACTCCTTTTTTCGTCTGGAAACTTAAATCCACTAATACACCAATTAAAATATATCAAGAATAAATATATATTACACCGCATTTTCGTATCACATTGTAAATTATGGTTCCTGTCGGAAAAGACGACAGAATTACCTGATTTACTTGATACGTAACAACCCGGACTGAAGAAACTATTTTGGACTGTCAACATCCGTCGAAAGGGAAAACGAGCTGTGATGTAAAACAGTCCAGTTTTGGAGGTCTTCTCCAAATTATACACTACCCGCTTGACTCATTGTATTAATTAACAGTTTTGGTAAATAGTATACGCACACTGCAGCTATTTATGGACAACAGTTTGCAGTATACAGCTACAGATTAGATTGAAGGGCAGGGATTGCCCCCCCCCCCTGCTTGGAACCAGTCTAGAGATATGTATTGTGACTTAAATATGTACGGATATTTCAAGTTAAAAAGAAATATGTGCCCTCCTCACGTGCCCCGATATTTTACAATCGTCCCTATGTTTCTTATATTCTTCATTTAAGCCGCCCGTATTTTGCTTTTCTATATAAATTTTGCTGTTCGCCCTAAATTTAGGGTCCCCCGAAAAAAGACACTGCTTTCTCACTTAACTTGTGTATTTCATTCTGTATATACTAAAGCTAAGGATTTAGCATTGCTGTCACACATTTGCCCATAATATACTCCACAATTTACTTTTTAATTATGCTCATGATCCCAAACCTGATATAATCAGTTCACGCAACATGAAATTTTCTGAAATGCCCCAGGAATTTACGCGTTGATAGAATAAACAGAGCTTAAAAGTTCTAACATGTAAATATGTCGATAAAACAAAAACAGAAAAAAACTGTAAAAATGTCTAACCTGTAAAAATAAATTCTAACCTGTACAAATTCTAACCTGTAAAAAAAAAAAAATATTATAGGAATTCTGGACAGCCGACAAGGTAACAATATAAACCGTTACTTCAGAAACCTCTATCTCTTCAGAAAACTATCTTTGCAATCATCTCCTTCTTGTTTGGCAACATGGTTTCTTCAATGAACCTTTTGGTGAAACTTAATCAGTCCAAAAGCATGCCCTTAGAGCCATTTATAAAGAAGACAAATTGCTCATATCATAACTAGAATAACAAGACTTAGTTGACAACTATAAATGATAGGAGGATTAAATCTGCTTAAATTTAGGAATCTCCTCTTTGGTAAAATGCAAAGTATAAGACATTTTTCTTAGCTTTTTTCTGCTAATCTTGGTCTCCCCTATTAATTCTTATGAGTCGCTATTTATTCTCCCGTTACAAACCTTGCATAAATGTCCCAAAAACCTTTATCACCTGTATTATTGAGCTTTTTCCTCTGTCCTTGGTTTTTTCTTGTGGTCAGAGGGGCCAGTTCAGGAAAATATAGGGGAGAATATGTTTTTTTTTTATCAAATTCAAGTGGGGCAATTCGCTATTGAAAAAATGATTACAATCCCAAAAAAGATATCTTTTCCAAATCTAAGGGAGGACAAGGTAATCCAGAGGAACAATAGCCCCCTGCCCAAAATCAAAACCGTAAGCTTTTGACCTGGTTTCACCCATTTAGAATTTTTTTAAAGGGTAGTTAGCCCTTAAGTAGTACGACCGTAGGGAATATCACGAATACAAGAATATACAGTGCAGTTTTAACGATATATGCCTTATCACGGGCAGGCATCTATTACTACGGACGGTACATGGCTTACCAGACGGGTTTCCGAGGCAACACCTATTTTCTCGACCAATCAGAGATGTTTCTACTAATAGTACTCCATATACGGTAACTTGATTAGTATAGTAATTTGATCCAAATATAAGGAGTAATTTTCAACGTATTCAAAGGTTTATTGGACTTTTCTGTAAAATGGTTAACAGCCATGCTTTCGGCTATTAGCATGCGACAGAAGGTTTAATGATAGCATATAGTATTAAACATCAAAACGTTGTATCATTTTGCGTAAAAGCAAACTCTGTTTGTGAAAAAAGGTATAGCATTTGCTTAACTTTGCAATGAATGATCTTAATTGATGATTGAATAATAGGGGTGAAACAGAGCTCGATAACATTTTTAATTGGATTGTATGAAGGTGGTAAAAAAGGGTTAAACTGCTTACCAGTTAAGGTAAGCCCGAAGGGGTTGCTAACTCATAGGCAATTTATTATAAATTTGTAATAACATCGTTGGCATCAATCTACGGAAACGATTAACGATGACAAGATGACCTTGTGACTTGACCTAGCTATACTTCTCAGATGTGTTCTGTGTAATGCACAAGTACCATTTGATATATTCTCTGAGGCCAACCTGACTCTTATACATGATTATGGTAATAAGGTTATCTAAGCTATGGATGTCAGGTATTGTGTTATCTTGGAACGATAATTTCGATAGGACCTGTGCCTGTCATCATCAGGTTCAAATTCAAGGCTCGAGCCAGAATATAAAATCACTAAATAAAATAAAACAAAAATCACTGAACAACGCTAATAATAAGTCGAACCCGGAATTATTGTTGTAATATGGCCCGGATTTTGGTAGAGGCGTTGATGGCTGCTATCCTAGTAGATCTCAAAAAGGTTGGGTCTATAGAAGTAGGGTGGAGTTTTTTACGAGTTTTTAGCCTATGGGTAATGGGTTCCCAAATTTCGCTGCTGCGGAACTCTCCATTGTCTTTATTCATGGCTGGTTTGTTTTGTTTGTTTGCTGGTTTGTCCACCGTACTTCTATAGACCCAACCTTTTTGAGATCTACTAGGATAGCAGCCATCAACGCCTAAACCAAAACCCAGGCCATATTGCAACAATAATTCCGGGTTCGACTTATTATTAGTGTTGTTCAGTGATTTTAGTTTTATTTTATTTAGTGATTTTATATTCTGGCAAGAGTCTTGAATTTGAACCTGATGATGACAGGCACAGGTCCAGTCGAAATTATCGTTCCAAGATAACACAATACATGACATCCATAGCTTAGGTAAGCTTATTACAATTATCAAGTACCATCTGAACAGTGTTGTCAATATAAAATATGCTCTAACAATGTAGTATACTAAAAATTTGATACTAATAGAGATGTATATGCCAAGAAAAGAATTTTAATAAAGGAATTCAGAACAATCTTTACAAATTCTTAGAAATCAACTAGTGAGATGATTATAGGTTTGAAGCACCAAGGACCGCAACCATCAATAACCCTAACCACCACGGACCTCAACCTCCAAAGGCCATCTATCCGCAAACTCCAAGGGCCCCCTCCCTCCAACTTTCTGGGGCCTCCATCCAGCCATTTTTAATACTTTTTTTGAAGTTTTTTTAGCTTTTTTTTATTATTTTTTGAACATGATATATTTGTTTCAACTTTTTTTTACATGTCTTCGAATGAGATAACACATACTTAAAACATAAGAAATTCACTTTCAATATTTTCCAAATTCAAAATGAGAATGATGTAGATATTTTAGTCGTGACTTTTACTATTAGAAAAATAATGTTTGTAGTAGCACTTTTTTGGACTGAATTTTTTTTTTTAACTTCGAAATTATTCAACTTTTTTTACGTATCTTAAAATGACATGAAATATACTTGCGGCTCTACTAATTGTACTCCATGCTTGCTCATAGACACGAAGCGGTTTTCCCCCCTGGCACTCTATGGCAGGTTATCGACACTACCTAGTTTATTGCATGTATTAAATCAGTATTCGCTGTAGAAGGATAAACACATAATTCATATCTTTAAAAAAAGTGAGGATGAAGCATTTTAAGAAAGTGTCTTCACATGATAGTGTTATTGTAGCATTGAATGCTGACATGGAGAAGTATTTGAACTATGAAACAAGTGCAAGTGGTACCACTATCGGAAACGTATGCGTACGTTGTCATGACAGTAAGGAATTAAAATTTTTTTGAGTACCAAAAAAATTCCATTGTACAAATGGTGGATATGCGAAAGTACCATTTCCAGAGAAGTTAGTGCTCAAAGAGAATGCTAACATAAAAATAATAGTTGATGAAGAGGAGTATATTCTTGCTAGTGCTTCTGGTAACATGCTACCTGTTGATAGAACATGTCGTCATCTTGTAGGTATTAGCATTCAATTAAAAGCAAAGGGGAAAAGAAAGGCCTACTCTTCTGCTAATATCATAAACCATTGCGCCGGAACTGTTACCTGCGTAAAAATAATGTGATAATAGACAGTGAAACTGCCAGAAAAATAAAAAGGGCATTGGAAGAAAATATCACTTAGGGATATAAAGATGAATCGATAAAAACAAAGTGCCAGCAAACGTTACTAACATCATTGATCAAACAGTCAATGAACCAAATAATACCAAACACGAAACACATATTGAGCCTGTCAATGACAGACCAGTAAAAATTGTGTATGACTCAAAATGGAATAATGCTTATTCTACTGATTACGAACTAAGAGAAGAAAATAGCTCCAGTATCAATAGAGAACATGGTGAGCTATTTTATGGAACAGATTCAAAATGTTCGAAGTTGTTCATTGATATTAATAATGTATAATAATGTATCTACCATATATTTATATTAATATTCTACATGTCATTATTTCATTAAAATATGTTTTTATTAATTTGTTATATTCCCATTATTTCTAGGGTACGCTAGCAGGTTCGTAGAGGTTTTATTAAAAAATGAGATAGGTTAACAGATACGCATACAGAGAGAGTGAGAAATACATGCAAATATATAAATTCAGACTTGCAAACCAACAAAGACAGACACTGGAGCAAGTAGCCACCCAACCAGACACTCTGGCTTAGAGAGTGAGAGAGACAAAAATACATACAAATATATAGATTCAGACATACAAACCAACGAATACAGGCATGGGGAGAAGCAAACACACGCCCAGACACATAGACAAAGAGAGTGAGAGAGACAAAAACAAATAAAACTATATAGATTCAGACATATAAACCAACAAAGACAGGCACTGAAATAAGCAAACACCCGCCCAGACACACAGACAAAGAGAGTGAGAGAGACAAAAACTCACTTACAAATATATAGTTTCAGACATACAAACCAACAAATACCGGCATGGGGAGAAGCAAATACACGCCCAGACACATAGGCAAAGAGAGTGAGAGGGACAAAAACAAATACAACTATATAGATTCAGACACATAAACCAACAAAGACAGGCACTGAGATAAGCAAACACCCGCCCAGACACACAGACAAAGAGAGACAGAGAGAGACGAAACACATACAAATATATAGATTTAGACAAAGATACCTACAATGACAAACACGAGGACAAGCAAACACCAGCCCAGACACACAGTCAAAGCGAATGAGAGAGACAAAAACACATGCAAATACAGAGATTCAGACATACAAACTGACAAAGACAGGCACTGGGACAAAGATACACATACCCAGATATACAGACAAACAGAGAGACCAAAATAAATACAACTATATATATTCAGACATATAAAATGACAAAGACAGGCATGGGGGGAAGCAAACACACGCCCAGACACAAAGGTAAAGAGACTGAGAGAGAGAGAGAGACTAAAACAAATACAATTATATAGATTCAGACATGCAAACCGACAAAGACAAGCACTGGGACAAGCAAACACCC
>JAQQPU010013848.1:7096-20023 GCA_029168905.1 Artemia sp. Kazakhstan ARC1039 | reverse complement strand
GGTACTTAGCTTTTAGTTTGAGAAACAAGGATTTATAAGGTCAAGTTGCATCTGTTATCTTTAGCAATGCTAGATGATTTTGAGGTACTTAACTTTTAGTTTGAGAAACAAGAATGGATAAGGTCAAGTTTTATCTGTTATCTTTAGCATTCCTAGATGATTTTGAGGTACTTACCTTTTAGTTTGAGAAACAAGTATGCATAGGGTCAAATTGCATATGTTATCTTTAGCAATTCTAGATGTATTGAGGTACTTAGCTTTTAGTTTGAGAAACAAGGATGCATAAGGTCAAGATGCATCTTTTAGCTTTAGCAATGCTAGATGATTTTGAGGTACTTAACTTTTAGTTTGAGAAAAAAGGATGCATAAGGTCAAGTTGCATCTGTTATCTTTAGCAATGCTAGATGATTTTGAGGTACTTAGCTTTTAGTTTGAGAAACAAGGATGCATAAGGTCAAGGTGCATCTGTTATCTTTAGGAATGCTAGATGATTTTGAGGTACTTAGATTTTTGTTCGAGAAACAAGGTTGCATAGAGTCAAGTTACATCTGTTATCCTAAGCAATACTGGACGATTTTTAGATACTTAGCTTTTAGTTTGAGAAACAAGGATTCATAAGGTCAAGTTGCATCTGCTATCCTTAGCAATGCTAGATGATTTAAAAATACTTAGCTTTTAGTTTGAGAAACAAGGATGCATAATGTCAAGTTGCATCTATTACCGTTAACAATGTTAAATGATTTTGAGGTACTAAGCTTTTAGTTTTGAGAAACAAGGATTCATAAGGTCAAGTTACATCTGTTATTTCTTAGTAATGTTAGATGATTTTGAGGTGCTTAGCTTTTAGTTTTGAAAAATATGGATGCAAAAGGTTAAGTTGCATCTGTTATCCTAAGCAATATTAGATGATTCTGACGTACTTATCCTTTCGTTTTGAGAAACAAGGATGCATAAGGTCAAGTTGCATCTGTTATCCTTAGCAGTGCTAGATGATTTTGAGGTGCTTAGCCTTTACTTTGAGAAACAAGGATGCATAATGTCAAGTTGCATCTGTTATCCTAGCAATGCTAGATTAGCTTATAGCTAGAGAAGAATGTAAATAAAAAATAAAAATACTTAAAACATTGATGTAAATAAACGTGTACAATGTTGCCTACACTACTGAAGAAGCCGAACATTTTATTCATAGCTGACATCAAACAAATATTATTATGCTATTTAAAATAGTTCTCATCGGTAAAGAAAAAAAGAGAACAATTTAAAACAAGGATTTCCAAAGAGACTAAAAATACGAAAAATCCAAGACTTTTAAGCGAGAGAAAAAAACAACTAAGCTTTCTTTGGTGTTTCAAGACGAAAATAACAGTTCAACTATAACAATTCGAAAAGTTAATGTTCATCCATGGCGGAAAAGAATTAAGCGTAAAATTAATCGCAAAGAATGATCAATAACATATGACTCATAAAGCACATAAGTTTATCTACAAAATAGCATATACATATCAGAGTAGATTATGAAACTTTTGCGACATGGATTGCCAAAACTAATTAGCCTCAATTAAAGCCTGTACGTGAGAATTGGTCGAGGGGGAGGGATACATATTCTTAAAATAGGCTGCATAAGGAGAAAAATGGATGCATAAGGTCAAGTTGTATTTGTTATCCTAAGCAATGTTAGATAATTTTGAGGTACTTAGCTTTTAGGTCAAGAAACAAGGAGGTATAAGGTCAAGTTGTATTTGTTATCCTTAGCAATACTAGATGATTTTGACGTACTTAGCTTTTAGTTTGAGAAACAAGAATGCATAAGGTCAAGTTGCATCTGTTATATTTAGCAATACTAGATGATTTTGACATCCTTGCTTTTAGTTTGAGAAACAAGGATGCATAAGGTCAAGTTGCATCTGTTATCTTAAGCAATGCTAGATGATTTTGAGGTACTTAGCTTTTAGTTTGAAAAACAAGGATGCATAAGGTCAAGTTGCATCTGTTATCTTTAGTAATGCTAGATGATTTTGAGGTACTTAGCTTATACTTTGAGAAACAAGGATGCATAATGTCAAATTGCATCTGTAATACATAGCAGTGCTAGATGATTTTGAGGTGCTTAGCCTTTACTTTGAGGAACAAGGATGCATAATGTCAGGTTGCATTTGTTATCTTTAGCAATGCTAGATGATTTTGAGGTACTTAGCTTTTAGGTCGAGAAACAAGGAGGTATAAGTTCGGGTTTTATCTGTTATCCTTAGCAATACTAGATGATTTTGAAGCATTTAGCTTTTAGTTTGAGAAACAAGGATGCATAAGGTCAAGTTTATCTTTAGCAATTATCTTCAACATTATCTTTAGCAATGCTAGATGCTAAGGATAAGCTTTAAAGATAGCCTTTAGTTTGAGAAACAAGGATGCATAAGGGTACGTTCCATCTGTTATCTTTAGCAATGCTAGATGATTTTGAGGTACTTGACTTATAGTTTGAGAAACAAGGATGCATAATGTCAAGCTGCATCTATTATCTTTAGCAATGCTTGATGATTTTGAGGTACTTAGCTTTTAGTTTGAGAAACAAGAATGCATAAGGTCAAGTTTTATCTGTTATGTTTAGCAATGCTAGATGTATTGAGGTACCTAGCTTTAAGTTTGAGAAACAAGAATGCATAAGGTCAAGTTGCATCTGTAATCTTTAGAAATGCTAGATGATTTTGAGGTACTGAGCTTTTAGTTTGAGAAACAAGGATGCATAAGGTCAAGTTGCATATGTTATATTTAACAATGCTAGATGATTTTGAGGTATTTAGCATTTAGTTTGAGAAACAAGGGTGCATAAGGTCAAGGCACATCTGTTATCTTTAGCAATGCTAGATGATTTTGAGGTACTTAGATTTTCGTTTGAGAAACAAGGTTGCATAATGTCAAGTTTCATCTGTTATTCTAAGCAATGCTGGACGATTTTTAGAAACTTAGCTTTTAGTTTGAGAAACAAGGATGCATAATGTCAAGTTGCATCTGTTATCTTTAGCTATGCTAGATGATTTTGAGGTACTTAGCTTTTAGTTTGAGAAACAAGGATGCATAAGGTCAAGTTCCATCTGTTATCTTTAGCAATGCTAGATGATTTTGAAGTATTTAACTTTTAGTTTGAGAAACAAGGATGCATAATGTCGAGTTGCATCTGTTATCTTTAGTAATGCTAAATGATTTTGAGGTAGTTAGCTTTTAGTTTGAGAAACAAGAATGCATAATGTCAAGTTGCTTCTGTTATCTTTAGCAATGCTAGATGATTTTGAAGTATTTAGCTTTTAGTTTGAGAAACAAGGATGCATAATGTCAAGTTGCATCTGTTATCTTTAGTAATGCTAAATGATTTTGAGGTACTTAGCTTTTAGTTTTGAGAAACAAGGATTCATAAGGTCAAGTTACATCTGTTATTTCTTAGTAATGTTAGATGATTTTGAGGTACTTAGCTTTTAGTTTTGAGAAACATGTATTCAAAAGGTTAGGTTGCATCTGTTATTCTAAGCAATATTAGATGATTTTGACGTATTTAGCCTTTAGTTTTGAGAAACAAGGATGCATAAAGGTCAAGTTGCATCTGTTATTCTTAGCAGTGCTAGATGATTTTGAGGTGCTTAGCTTTTAGTTTGAGAAGCAAGGATGTATAAGGTCAAGTTACATCTGTTATTTCTTACAGATAGTTACTGTGACTTTCTTGCAGATAGCTAGAGAAGAATGTAAATAAAAAATTAAAATACTTAAAATATTGATGTAAATAAACGTTTATAATGTTGCCTATACTACTGAAGAAGCCGAAATATTTATGCATAGCTGACATTAAACAAATATTATTCTACTATTTTAAATAGTACTCATCGGTAAAGAAAAAAAGGAACAATTTAAAACAAGGATTTCCAAAGAGACTAAAAATACGAAAAATCCATAACTTTTAAGCAAGAGAAAAAAAAACTAAGCTTGCTTTGTTGTTTGAAGACGAAAATAACAATTCAAGTAAAACAATTCGGAAAGTCAATGTTCATCCAAGGCGGATAAGAATTAAGTGTAAAATTAATCGCAATGTATGATCAGTAACATACGACTCATAAAGCACATAAGTTTATCTACAAAATAGCATATAAATATCAGAGTAGAATGTGAAACTTTGGCGACATGGATTACCAAAACTAAATAGCTTTAATTAAAGCCTGTGCGTGAGAATTGGTCGGGGGGAGAGGGATACATATTCGTAAAATAGACAAAATGAACGAACAAATACTAGAGATATTAAAGTTAACTTCATAATTCGCAAGTTTCCGGGGTTGAAGAATTGCAACTCTAACACCTCCCCCTCCTCCCTGTTCACAAGTACCTGAAATACAATGCTGTTTTTTAGATTGCTATTTATACCAAATTTGGACTTTAGTTATACCTCAAAGTGACTATTTTGGTGAAAATGTGACACATTCTGAATTCAGGGTGCCTTTGGTTAACAAAATTACATTTTTCCCGCTTTAACTGAAGATTTATTGTCAGGTAAGATATCAAATAACAAATGAAAACAATTCAGTACACGAAGAATTAAGCAGCCACCAGGCGCATAACAAGAATGATTGTAATTAACCAAGTTAAAGAGAATTAGACCTGAACAACCAGATTTGCTTCAAACACATTGGTAAATCTTTTCTGATGGGACAGAGAGCTCAACATAATATATAAACTGTAGCCTATAACAAAAAGGTGCGTCCACATAACATAGAAACTGTAGCCTATAACGAAAAGGTGCGTCTATTAATTAAAAAAGGCTTCCTTCATGTTAGAACTACCTATCATGTAAGAACTTATCATGCTAGATGATTTTTAGATACTTAGTTTTTAGTTTGAGAAACAAGAATGCATAAGGTCCAGTTTCAACTGTTACCCATAGCAATGCTAGATGATTTTGAGGTACTTAGCTTTTAGTTTGAGAAACGAGAATGCATAAGGTAAAGTTGTATCTGTTATCCTAAGCAATGCTAGATGGTTTTAGGTACTCAGCTTTTAATTCTGAGAAACAAGGATTCATAAGGTCAAATTACATCTGTTATTTCTTAGTAAAGTTAGCTGATTTTGAGATACTTAGCTTTTATTTTTGAGAAACATGGATGCAAAAGGTCAAGTTGCATTTGTTATCCTAAGCAATATTAGATGATTTTGAGGTACATAGCCTTTATTTTTGAGACACAAGGATGCATAAGGTTAATTTGCATCTGCCATCCTTAGTAATGTTAGATGATTTTGAGGTATTTAGCTTTTAGTTTGAGAAACATGGATGTATAGGGTTAATTTGTATTTGTTATCCTAAGCAATGTTAGATAATTTTGAGGTACTTAGCTTCTAGTTTGAAAAAGAAAAATGCATAAGGTCAAGTTGCATATGTTATCCTAAGCAATGCTAGATGATTTTAGGTACTTAGCTTTTAGTTTGAGAAAAAAGGATGCATAAGGTCAATATGCATCTGTTATCTTTAGCAATACTAGATGATTTTGACGTTCTTAGCTTTAAGTTTGAGAAACAAGGATGCATAAGGTCAAGTTGCTTGTGTTATCCTAAGCAATACTAGATGATTTTGAGGTACTTAGCTTTTAATTTGAGAAACAAGGATGCATAATATCAAGTTGCATTTGTTATTCTAAACAATTCTAGATGATTTTGAGGTACTTAGCTTTTAGTTTGAGAAACAAGGATGCATAATATCAAGTTGTATCTGTTATCTTTAGCAATGCTAGATGATTTTGGAGGTACTTAGCTTTTAGTTTGAGAAACAAGAATGCATAAGGTCAAGTTTTATCTGTTATCTTTAATAATTCTAGCTAATTTAGAGGTATTTAGCTTTTAGTTTGAGAAAAAAGGATGCATAAGGTCAAGTTGCATCTGTTATCTTTAGCAATGCTAGACGTATTGAGGTACTTAGCTTTAAGTTTGAGAAAAAAAGGATGCATAAGGTCAAGTTGCATCTGTAATATTTAGCAATGCTAGATGATTTTGAGGTACTTAGCTTTTAGTTTCAGAAACAAGGATGTATAAGGTCAAGTTGCATCTGTTATCTTTAGCAATGCTAGATGATTTTGAGGTACTTAGCTTTTAGTTGAGAAACAAGGATGCATAAGGTCAAAGCGCATCTGTTATCTTTAGCAATGCTAGATGATTTCGAGGTACTTATATTTTTGTTTGAGAAACAAGGTTGCATAATTTTAAGTTTCATCTGTTATCCTAAGCAATGCTAGACGATTATTAGATACTTAGCTTTTGGTTTGAGAAACAAGGATGCATAATGTTAAGTTGCATCTGTTATCCTTAGCAATGCTAAATGATCTTGAGGTACTTAGCTTTTAGTTTTGAGAAACAAGGATTCATAAGGTCAAGTCACATCTGTTATTTCTTAGTAATGTTAGATGATTTTGAGGTACTTAGCATTTAGTTCTGAGAAATATGGTTGCAAAAGGTTGGGTTGCATCAGTTATCCTAAGCAATATTAGATGATTTTGACGTACTTAGCCTTGAGTTTTGAGAAAAAAAGATGCATAAAGGTCAAGTTGCATCTGTTATCCTTAGCAGTGCTAGATGATTTTGAGGTGCTTAGCTTTTAGTTTGAGAAACAAGGATGCATAATGCCAAGTTGTATCTGTTATCCTAAACAATGCTAGAATATCTTTTAGTTTTGAGAAGCAAGGTAGCATAAGGTCAAGTTACATCTGTTATTTCTTACAGATAGTTGCTGTAACTTTCTTACAGATAGCTAAAGAAGAATGTAAATAAAAAATTTAAATACTCAAAATGTTGATGTAAATAAACGTTTATAATGTTGCCTATACTACTGAAGAAGCCGAACAGTTTATGCATAGCTGACATTAAACAAATATTATTCTACTATTTCAAATAGTTCTCATCGGTAAACAAAAAAAAAAAGAACAATTTAAAACAAGGAATTCCAAAGAGACTAAAAATAGGAAAAATCCAAAACTTTTAAGCAAGAGAAAAAAACAACTAAGCCTGCTTTGGTGTTTTAAGACGAAAATAACAATTCAAGTAAAACAACTCAGAAAGTCAATGCTCATCCATTGCGGATAAGAATTAAGCACAAAATTAATCTTAAAGTATAATCAATAACATATGGCTCATAAAGCACATAAGTTTATCTACAAAATGGCACATAAATATCAGACTTGAATGTGAAACTTTTGCGACATGGATTACCAAAACTAAATAGCTTTAATTAAAGCCCGTGCGTGAGAAAAGTTCGGGGGGGGGGGAGGGATACATATTCGTAAAATAGGCAAATTGAACGTATAAATACTAGAGATCTTACAGTTAACTTCATAAATCTCAAGTTACCGGGGGTAAGGAATTGCAACTCTAACACCTCCCCCTCCTCCCTGTTCAGAAGTACCTGAAATACTATGCTCTTTTTTAGATTGCTATTTATACCAAATTTGGACTTCAGCTATAAGTCAAAGTGACTATTTTGGTGAAAATCTGGCACATTTTGAATTCAGGGTGCCTTTGGTTAACAAAATTACATTTTTTCCGCTTTAACTGAAGATTTATTGTCTGGTACGATATCAAATAACACATGAAAATAATTCAGTACACGAAGAATTAAGCAGCCACTTAATTCTACCAAAACACATTGGTAAATATTTTCTGATGGGGCAGAGAGCTCCACATAATTTATAAACTGTAACCTATAACAAAAAGGTAAGTCCACATAACATAGAAACTGTAGCCTATAACAAAAATGTGCGTCTATTAATTAAACAAGGCTTCTTTCATGTTAGAACTACCTATCATGTTAGAACTTATCATGTTAGATGATTTTTAGATACTTAGATTTTAGTTTGAGAAACAAGAATGCATAAGGTCCAGCTTCATCTGTTACCCTTAGCAATGCTATATGATTTTGAAGTACTTGGCTTTTAGTTTGAGAAACAAGAATGCATAAGAAAAAGTTGTATCTGTTATCCTAAGCAATTCTAGATGGTTTTAGGTACCCAGCTTTTATTTCTGAGAAACAAGGATTCATAAGGTCAAGTTATATCTGTTATTTTTTAGTAAAGTTAGATGATTTTGGGATACTTAGCTTTTAGTTTTGAGAAAAATGGATGCAAAAGGTTAAGTTGCATCTGTTATCTTTAGCAATGTTAGATGATTTTGAGGTATTTAGCTTTTAGTTTGAGAAACATGGATGCATAAGGTTAAGTTGTATTAGTTATTCTAAGCAATGTTAGATAATTTTGAGGTACTTAGCTTTTAGTTTGAGAAACAAGAATGCATAAGGTCAAGTTGCATCTGTTATCCTAAGCAATGCTAGATGATTTTAGGTACTTAACTTTTAGCTTGAGAAAAAAGGATGTATAAGGTCAAGTTGTATCTGTTATCTTTAACAATGCTAGATGATTTTGAAGTACTTAGCTTTTAGTTTGAGAAACAAGGATGCATAAGGTCAAGTTGCTTCTGTTTTCTTAAGCAATGCTAGATGATTTTAAGGTACTTAGCTTTTAGTTTGAAAAAAAAGGATGCATAAGGTCAAGTTGCATCTGTCATCCTTAGCAATGCAAGATTATTTTGAGGTAGTTAGCCTTTAGGTCGAGAAACAAGGAGGTATAAGGTCAAGTTGTATCTGTTATCCTTAGCAATACTAGATGATTTTGACGCACTTAGCTTTTAGTTTGAGAAACATGGATGCATAAGGTCAAGTTGCATCTGTTATCCTTAGCAATGCTAGATGATTTTGAGGTACTTAGCTTTTAGTTTGAAAAACAAGTATGCATAAGGTCAAGTTTCATCTGTTATCTTTAGCAATGCTAGATGATTTCGAGGTACTTAGCTTTTAGTTTGAGAAACATGGATGCATAAATTCAAGTTGCATCTGTTATCCTTAGCAATATTAGATGATTTTGAAGTACTTAGCTTTGGTCAAATCTAAACACCAAGTAACTGAGTTATTAGCTCAGGATGCATAAGGTTAAGTTGCATCTGTTATCTTTAGCAATACTAGATACTAAAGATAAGCTTTAAAGATAACTTTTAGTTTGAAAAACAAGGATGCATAAGGGCTAGTTGCATCTGTTATCTTTAGCAATGCTAGATGATTTTGAGGTAGTTAGCTTATAGTTTGAGAAACAAGGATGCATAATGTCAAGTTGCATCTGTTATTCTAAACAATGCTAAATGATTTTGATGTACTTAGCTTTTAGTTTGAGAAATGCTAGATGATTTTGAGGTACTTAGCTTTTAATTTGAGAAACAAGGATGCATAATATCAAGTTGCATCTGTTATTCTAAACAATGCTAGATGATTTTGAGATACTTAGCTTTTAGTTTGAGAAATGCTAGATGATTTTGAGGTACTTAGCTTTTAGTTTGAGAAACAAGGATGCATAATGTCAAGTTACATCTGTTATCTTTAGCAATGCTAGATAATTACTCTTTTAAACAAGTGTAAATTTAGGCAAGATCTATCTTTTTCTGTACTCAGCTTTTAGTTTGAGAAACAAGGATGCATAATGTCAAGTTGCATCTGTTATCTTTAGCAATACTAGATATTATTTTAAACAAGTGTAAATTTAGGTAAGATCTATCTTTTTCTAGTATTGAGGGACAAATACTTCCCATTGAAACCACTGCTAATCTGTAATGATCCGGGTTGGGCCAATATAGACCTTCTCTTTTTCTGAGTTAGCAATATTACAACAAGAGACAGGCTTCAAACTTCCCTAGACAAACTCACAGCAAATTCTAATTAGTTCGACAAAAGTAACATTTAACCTGAAAACTATACTATATAGTCGGAATTTTTCATGGATATACTTTAAAGAAGATGTTTTCTTGAGGATAAATGTTGCTTTTTTTCTCATATTAATTTTTAGGATTTATCCTGAATGTGTTAAATTTTCCCTTATTTTCATCTAAAAAAAATTTATTTGTCCATTCGAAAAAACGTCACCATTTAACAAAATAAAATTCTAATCTGTCCACAAAGTGACAGATTAATACGCAGGGGAGATTTTTCTTTAGACAGCCAAAACCTGAGATTTCTAACAGGAACAAGAGAGAAAAAGGCTCTCAGATATCATCTTTTGTAAAATATATCTCAATAGCACAGGAGTAATATTTTCCTGTATCAAGATGGTATTGAACTTCCCAAAGCTTAGGGCAGAATATAAAAATAGGCAGTAGTAAATGGTAACAAAAGGCGGCAAATAAACAAAAGGAGGAGGCTAAGGGAAAATCCAGTCGCGGGCAATAAAAATAGAAAAATATGAAATAATACAAATAATGAATATACAATTAACTGGTGAATAATATATCACTCAACTTTATTCGATGAATTTTTCCTCTGTATGTTTAATTTATTAATGACGACCATTGTGCTACTTGAAAAATTCTTTCCGTCAGTTTTATTATTTGATCATCTTTTCCTTCCCATTCTTTTCAGTGAGTGTCCTGCTTTTGTTCCGTGGCTATTTTGTCAGCCGTCTACTTAAGTTCATTTCCCTTCTTTTGTTACACTTTACCATAGCCTTTATTTTGTCTTCTGGCGTAGGCAATAGGTTTTTTAAAGCTTGATATGATCTTGCCATATAAACTCAGTACTTGTGCTATTGAAAGATGTTTTACGAGAGAAGATAAATGAGAGCATTTTTATCACTTATTCTTGTTCAGATTTCAAGTTTTAACTACTTCAATTAAAATTGTTATAATGTTGTGGTTGAGAAGTTGTATTTTCAGCAGTAGACAAAAACTTTGAGACCGCTAAAATCTCTATGATCTATTGGAGGCTCCAATTGTATGACAAATTCTTGTGACTCGAATTAGATTTTGTCAATGATGTTCCAAAAGTATTTATAATAGACTGCTTGCTCAATATATCCTATCCAAATATGACGCTCATGAGCGAGTATCTCATAACCATGCATTTCATCTTTTCAGCATTGTCAGCTGATGGATTTGGCTTCCATTTTCCTTCAGCTAAATAGGTGTTTTCGAGTCGTTGCTTACATAATCTCAGGATGCTAATATTGTCGAAAAAATATTTATCACAGGGTTTTACATCTGAATTCTTATGAGTAACCTCAGTCCTGTTGCTTTTTTACAATGCAGTCAATAAGGCTTATGAAGACGAAAGGTAACAGGACAAAACTTTTTAAACCCTTCGCTACATGAAATAAATGTGCTTAGGTGTTGCAAAAAAACTATCAATTTCTCCATAAAGTGCAGCGATCAGTTAAACCATATTTTCAGATATTCATTAGTGCAGTAGGATCTTTCAAAGAGTCTGGCAAACCAGCGATTGAATGGCTTCTCAAAATAAAAAACAAAATCTAATATTTCGATCGCTAGTAGTCATTGTCATAAGTTAATAATCATAAAGAAAATTTCAATTTGTCTCATAAACGGTACGGTGCACAACAATATTGCTTCTCACAAAGTTTCTGTCCAGCTGTGAGGTAATTCTTCACAGAAAAACTTGTGACAGTAATATTTGGGTATAGAAGGGAAGCTGATTCCTAGCAAGCTGCCTTGGTATTGAGGTGGAGTTATATTTATTGATTATTTTAACAAGATTACTGCTTTTCCAGATATCAGATACTTTGGGTGCTGATAAGGTTACAGACAAATAATGTTCCGAACATGAAGCAAAAGAGGATGGTTCTTTTATTAAAATAAATTAAAAATCTTTTTCCACAAAATAAGTTTTACGAATAAAAAGTGAAGAACTCCATTAAACTAAAAATGAACAAAATAGAATCAAATAATCTACCAAGCATACAACTACCAAAAATCAGTATCAATAAATAAATGAAACGCAAAACAAACAGAAATTAAAATAAATAGCAGAGTGAGACTCAAAACAAGCAGAAATTAATATGAGAAGGGTTCTAAGCCCCTATGTTTTCTAAAAGCCAAAATATAATTTGTACTTCACTGAAAAAAATTAAAATGAATTTACTGAAAAAAAATGTGCATTGTCAGTTTAATATACAAAATGCTGAAATTTATTCATTAAAATCTTAATTAATTTTGATTTCTTAAAGCTATAAAAGTGAAAACATTTAAAAGAGTTTTTCAGTAGAGTACAATTTTATTCTTGCTTTTAGAAAGCATGGGGATTAAAAAAATCGCCCTGAGGGATGTGAGAGGGGGGGGGGAGATGTCTTCCTCAAAGACCTAATATCCAGAAATTTAAACTACGTTGAATAAAATAGTTATACCAAAATTTTCATTGGATGTGTTTGGGGATATGATGTGCGTGAGAGAGGGTTTGTTGCCATTCAATCAATTTCGACATTAAAAAGAGCACTAGCTCTTTTCGAGTGAGCCCTTTTTGAAGTTTTTACAACTCCACTTTCTTTAAAAATCTTATGTGTCTTCAGGGCATAATTTACAACATTTACCGTGAGGGCTTTGGGGGTTTTCATCTCTAAGGACCTAATTTCTTTAACATTCATCTACGTTTAAAAAAATGGCTATCTAATAATTTTGATTGGATGTCATTTGAGAAATGGTGGGTTTGAGTGGGGGTTAGTTGCCCTCCAATCACTTTCTATTATCAAAAAGAAACTAGCCCTTTCAATTTCAAATCGAATGATCCCTCTTTGAAGTTTTTACGACAAGACTTTCTATAAAAACGTCATATTCCCTAAGGGCATAACTCACAACACTTGCCCCAAGGGGTGTGGGGGGTTATCATCCTCAAAGACCTAATTTGCAAAACTTTAAACTGCTTAGAACTAAATGGATACATCAAAATGTTGATTGCTTGTGTCTAGGGAAAGGTTAGGTTTGAGAAGGGGGTTAGTTGCCCTCCAATAAGTTTCGACTATTAAAAAGGGCACTAGCCCTTTCAATTTCAAATTGAATGAGCCCATTTTGAAATTTTTACGACAACGCTTT
>JAQQPU010013847.1:0-23630 GCA_029168905.1 Artemia sp. Kazakhstan ARC1039 | reverse complement strand
CCTCCAATCACTTTCGACTATTAAAAAGAGCATCAGCCCTTTCTATTTTCAATCGATTTAGAAATTTTCGAAGTTCCCTCGATAACTCCTTCGATACGAAGTGCCCTGGTCTAAACAACAACAACAACAAAAAAAATAATACATTCTATCCATATCGATCTTTACTATAAAAATGTCAAGCCTTCCAATCGCTTTCGACTATTAAAAACGGCACTAGGCCTTCCGATTTCCAATCGAATGAACCCTTTTTGAAACGAAAATGCTTTCTATGAACACCCTATATGCACACAGGGCACAAATTACAACCCTTACCCTAATGGCTGTTAGGGTGGTTGTCATCCTCTAAGACCTAATTTCCAGAACTTTCACCTACATTAAACAAAATGGCTATCTTAAAATTTTGATTGGATGTGTTTGAGGAAATGGTGGGCGTGAGAGGAGCGTTAGTCGCTATCCAATCACTTTCAACTATTAAAAATAGCACTCGCCGTTTCAATTTCCAATTAAATAAGCCCTTTTTGAAGTTTTACTACAACTCTATGTATAAAAACCTTATATGCCCCCAGGGCATCACTTACAACCTTTGCCCTGGGGGCTCTGGGGGGTTTGTCATCCTTAAATACATAATTTCCAGAGCATTCAACTACGTTGAACAAAATGGCTATCTCTAAACTTTGATTGAATGTTCTTTGGGAAATGGTGGGCGTGAGAGGGGGGTTAATTACTCTCCACTCACTTTCGACTATTACAAAGGGCAATTTTAATTTCCTATCAAATGAGCCCTTTTTGAAATTTCTAAAGCTACTTTGTATATAAACCTTATATGCCCCCAGGGCATAACTTACAACCCTTGCACTGATCGCTCTGAGGGCGTTATCATCCTAAAAGACCTAATTTCCAGAACTTTCAACTACGTTGAACAAAATGGATATCTAAAAATTTTGATTGACATGTTTGGGAAATGGTGGGCGTGAGAGGGCTGTTAGTCACTCTCCAATCACTTTCAACTATTAAAAAGGCAGTAGCTCTTTCAATTTCCTATTGAATGAGCCGTTTTGAAGCTTCTACGACAACGCTTTCAATAAAAAAACCTTATATGTCCCCAGGGCATAACTTATAACCCTTGCCCTGAGGGCTGTGGTGGGGAGGGGTTGTCATCCTTAAAGACATAATTTCCAAAACTTTCAACTGCGTTGAATAAAATGGCTATCTAAAAATCTAGATTGCATGTGTTTGGGGAAAAGGTGGGCGTGATAGGGGGGTTAGTTGTCCTCAAATCACTTTCGACTATTGAAAAGGGCACTAGCCCTTTGAATTTTCAATCGATAGAGCCCTTTTTAAAGTTTCTACGACAAAGATTTCAATAAGAACCTTATATGCCCCCAGGGCATAACTTATAACCCTTGCCCTGAAGACTGGAGGGGGAGTGTCCTGCTCAAGGGTATAATTTCCCGAACTTTGAACTGCATCGAACAAAATGGCTATTTCAAAATTTCCATTGGATGTGTTTGGGGAAATGGTGGGCGTGGAAGGTGTTAGTCGCCTTCCAATCACTTTCGAATATCAAAAAGGGTACTAGCCATTTAAATTTCCAATCAAATGAGCCCTTTTTGAAGTTTCTACGACAACGCGTTCTATAAAAAAACCCTATCTGCCCCCTTGGCATAACTTACAACCCTTGCCCTGACGGCTCTGGGGGGGTGGTTATCCTCAAAGACCTAATTTCCGGAACTTAAAACTACGTTGAATAAAATGGCTATCTCAAAATTTTGATTGGATGTGTTTGGGGAAAATGTGGATGTGAGAGGGGGGGGGTTAGTTGCCCTCCAATCACTTTCAACTATTAAAAAGGGCACTAGCCCTGTGAATTTCCAATCGAATGAACCTTTTTGAAGTTTCTACGACAACGCTTTCTATAAAAACCTTATATGCCCCCAGGGCATAACTTACAACCCTTGCCCTGAGGGCTGTGGGGGATTCCTCAAAAACATAATTTATATCTGGAAATCAACTACGCTGAACAAAACGGATATCTCAAAATTTTGATTGGATGTGTCTCGGGAAATGGTGGGCGTGGAAGGAGTGTTAGTCACCTTCCAATCACTTTCGACTATTAAAAAGGGCACAAGCCACTCCAATTTCCAATTGAATGAGCCCTTTTTGAAGTACCTACAACAACTTCTTCAATACGAAGTTCCCTGCTCTAAAGAAAAAAAAATACATTGTGCCAACATCGTTCTTATATGCCCCAAGGAATAACTTAAAATCCTTGCCCTGAGGGTTGTGGGGGAGTGTCCTCCTCAAAAGAATATTTTCTATCTGGAAATCAATTACGCTGAACAAAATGGCTATATCAAAATTTAGATTGGATGTGTCTGGGGGAATCATGGGCGTGGGGGGATAGTTGCCCTCCAATCACTTTTGACTATTAAAAAGGGCACTAGCCAATCCAATTTCCAATCGAATGAGCCTTTTTCGAAGTTTCTACGACAACTTCTTCGATACGAAGTGCCCTGGTATAAAAAAAAGTAACAAAAAAAAAAATAATACATTGTGCTAACATTGTTCTTTACTTAGGCAGCGCGATGGTGCTGCCTATGAAAGAGACTTACATTAAAATACGGCCATTAAAACTAAAATGAAACATAAAAAAAAATTGTCTTTGGGAACGGACAACTTAAAAATTTGAAATAACCCCTTATTAAGTGCCATATACTACGAATCTACAGGGAAAAAGAAACAAATCTTGTTTCAATTTTTTTGGACTAGCTGGTTTTTTACGGTAAGGTTAAAACCCTTTCGGTTCAACCTTTATATGCAAAATTAAAGAAATATTTTCTAGTCCCAAAAAAGTTTTAGACAAATTTTGGTGGTTTTCTATGTAAGTGTCAAATAAACAGCGTTTTAAAGGGATTGGCACTTTTAATTTTGAAAATAATCCTCAGAAGTGCAGGAAGGGGGTAAGTTGTTTTCCACCGCCTGAACTAGACGGATTTTTTAACTGTATGTGAATTTACAATTAACAACTTTTTGACGAACAAATACTTAACCTACTTTCTGGCTTGCTATTTCGAAAAAATAAAAAAAACAAGTTTTTTTTTAACTGAAAGTAAGGAGCGACATTAAAACTTAAAACGAACAGAAACTATTCCGAATATGAAAGGGGTTGCCCCCTCCTCAAACCCTCAATTTTTAAGCTTAAGTTTTTATTGTTCTAAAACACAAAGGTGTCAGACAGAGTCAAACTCTGTTTGACTTTAGCGTAAAAAACTTTAGCGTAAAAAGCAAAACAATGAGTAGGGGGCGAACCCAATCATATACGTACTAATTTCTGTTCGTTTTAAATTTTGATGTTGCTCCTTACTTTCAGTTGAAAAAATTATCTTTTTTTATTATTTAATATCTGGTCGTTTTTCAAAATAATGCTGGGAAACCATGCACCCCCTTCATAGCAATGTCCCTTCCCCCATGAAAACTTCCTCCATGGAAAGATCTTCCCACATAACACCCGAAATTTGATGGTGATACGCTGAATCTAGTGGTGTGATTTTTATTAAGGTTCTATGACTTTTAGGGGATGTTTCCCCCCTTTTTCGAAAATAAGGCAAATTTTCTCAGGCACGTAACTTTCGATCGGTAAGACTAAACTTGATGAAACTTTTAAATTTAAAATCAGCATAAACATTTAATTCTTTTGATGTATCTATTGGTATCAAAATTCCGTTTTTTAGAGTTTCGGTTACTATTGAGCCGGGTCGTTCCTTACTTATAGTTCGTTACCACGAACTGTTTGATAATTTTCGAGTTACTAAACTGTCGAGTCTCATAATGGACCAGTATGCAGAGGCGGTTCAAGGGGGAGACAGATAGGGCACTTGCCTAGGGTACAGAAATTTTAGGGGCACAATATTTTAAATAAATAATCGAACGGTTATATTCATTTTGTAATTTTTGAAATTTTATTTTTATTAGAATAACGTAGGAATACAATTTCGTTAATAAATGAATGTTTTCTAAAATTGGGACTGAAATTTTTTGGGAGACAGCGGGTGGGGGGTCTAATCAAGATTTTGCCCCTGGTGCAAGAGAGGCTAGAACTACCAATACCCTATGCAGATATATTTATCATATTTTTTCATTTTCCTCCTACCCTCTCACCCATATTACAAGGACTGGCTGATGCTTGTTTTCATATAGAAAATTAAAAAATATAGCAAGAAATAAAAACTCAAAATTCCTTGTCTCTGTCTGAACAGAGAACCGGAAGTACTTATTTAACGTCTTTTCTCTTTCTAGGATGTCACGATTTAGGATATTATTGATGTTTGTGATTTCCTTAACATGACTCTTCGTCTCAGTCCTTGGAATAGCACTTTGTTCTATCAGAATACATAATTGTCTTCCACTGAAAGCAAAACTGCTCGTATATAAGGGAGTCGTCATGCACTTCTTCCTTTTCTTTATCACTTTCTATAATCATTTTTATGATGTCAAATTCAACTTCCTTTTTAGTGGACAGTTTTCTATGAGACGCAGTTATCCGAAAGTACAGAAGAAACGCTCAAACCACAGCTAATGTCAACCTTGCAAATTTACCAACACTGACATTTCCTTGAAAGGACAAACATATTCTGCCGTCTATTTTTCTATAGTGTAAATGTGAACATTGCAGAGATGAATCAAACAGTTCGTGGTAACGAACTGTAAGTAAGGAGCAACCCGGCTCAATAGCAATCGAAACTCTACAAACTTGAATTGTGATACTAATAGATACATCAAAAAAAAAAAATTTTATGCTGATTTTGGATATATAAGTTTGGTCAAGTTTAGCATTACACATTAAAAGTTACGAGCCTGAGAAAATTTACCTTATTTTCAGAAAAAGGGGAAAAACTCCCACTCCCGCCAAGTATCACAGAATCTTATTGAAAATCACACCATCAGATTCAGCGTATCAGTTAACCATACTGCAGAGATTTCAAGCTCCTATCTGCAAAAATGTGGAATTTTGCATTTTTTGCCAGAAGAAAGATCACCGATGCGTGTTTATCTGTTTTTTCCCCCAGGGGTGATCATATCGACCCAGTGGTTCTATGTTGTCGCGAGAGGGCTCATTTGAACGAAAATTAAAAGTTCTAGTGCCCTTTTAAGTCACCAAAAAAATTGGAGGCAAACTAGGCCCCCTACCACGCTCATTTTTTCTCAAAGCCACCGGATCAAAATCCTGAGATATCCATTTTGTTCAGCATAGTCGAAAAATCTAATAACAATATCTTTCACGACGACTTAATTCCCCAGCGTCCCCGGGGGAAGGGCTGCAAGTTATAAACTTTTCCCATTGTTTACATATATTATTGGTTATTGGGAAGTATACAGACGTTTTCAGGGGGAATTTTTTCTGGTGGGGAGGGTTCGGAGGAAGCGGATTACGCGGAAGGATCTCTGCATGGAGTAATTTTTCATGGGGGAAGAGAATTTTAATGAAGATTTCCCAGCATTATTTAAAAAAATATCAGAAACTAAATAAAAACAAAGTTTTTTCAACTGAAAATAAGGAGCAACATTAAAACTTAAACCGAACAGAAAATATTACGTATATAAAAGGGGTCGTCTCTCCTCAATAGCTCACTCTTACGCTAAAGTTTTTTTTAACTTAAAAAAAGAGGTTATTATTCTAATTAAACAGCCTTTGTCATTCAGGAGTCATTCCTAAATAAATGGAACAAAAATCAAACTTAGGTTGTTATAAGGTTATTATTAGTAAAAAAAGTAAAACAAATATGCAAATTTTGTTTTAATTATTCAAGTACGGTGAGCCAAATTTAAAACATGCATTAATTCAAAAACGTTCAGAAACTTAATAAAAAAAGTTTATCAACTGAAAGTAAGGAGCGATATTATAACTTAAAACGAAAAGAAATTATTCCGTATATGAAACGGACAGTCCCCTCTTCAACGCCCCGTTCTTTGCACTAAAGTTTGACTTTTTCTCACAGCTCTACTTTTTAAAACAATAAAAAATTTTAGTGTAAAGAGCGGGGCGTTGAGGAGGGACAGCTCCTTTCATACACGGAATAATCTCGGCTCGTTTTAAGTTCTAATGTTGCTCCTTACTTTCAGTTAAAAAAGTATTTTTTTTAACGTCGTTTAAAGAGTAAAGTGTGCTAAATAGTCCACGATGCTACAGTATGTTTTTTTTAACGATGTATTAAAAGCACAATCGTAAAAAAGTGAAAAATTAGAATCTTTGTTTTTCATTTGATAAGTATACACAGAATATTCAGTATTTTTTTTACAAGACATTTAGAATATTCAGACATTTTCATTTTTTTTAATATTGCTTTTACAGAATATTCGGGTTAAAATAATAAATAGACTTTAAGAACCTTTTGCCATGAGAAAGGCCTCTTGTACCCCTTTATATTTGAGAAATTGCGTAAAAATACCTTTTGGGTTATTTAACTGCCAAAAAGATCAAAGAATGGCTTTTCTGTATTTGAGGTTATCCCCACAAAATAAAAAAAATACTGGGTACATAACTATCTTTTAGCTATGATGAGGCACCAATGTTTCAAAAGACTGTTATTCCTCTCTAGTGTTTTGACTATGCGTATCTATGGTTAGAAGTCTTGGTTTCAATTTAGGAGAGTTGAAGAAAACGGCTTTGCATCGTTCGGTCTTTATTGATATTAACATGAAATATGCAGTTTTTCGTAAACAAAAATGATTATATTTTAAAATTAGTTTGTTTTAATTACAAAAGGTTTTTAACCCCATTGATTTCCTTTAAAATGAGCCATTGAACAACTCTCTTCGATATTCCAGTGCCATGCTATCTATGGAATATAAATTTTAATATAACTTTACCACGAACTGTTTGATTGCTCCAAAAGTCAAATATCTTTGAAAAGACTGCAGTATGAAAAGACACCAAAAATGCAGTTTTAGTGGAAAAAGAGATTCTGTTTTGAAAATAATTGGTTTTAGTTACAAAAGATTTTAAACCCAATTAATTTCCTTTAAAATGAGCCATTGAACAACTCTCTACGATGCACCAGTGCCAAGCTATCTGTGGAAAAGAAGAGAGAGAGAGAGACAGAGAGAGAGAGAGAGAGAGAGAGAGAGAGAGAGAGAGAGAGAGAGANAGAGAGAGAGAGAGAGAGAGAGAGAGAGAGAGAGAGAGAGAGAGAGAAAAAGATGCCGTTTAGGCAGAATGCTGTAGTAGCTGCCACGTTTCTGGATTTTCAAGCCAATATATTTCTCTTACTGTTCAAGCCAAGAGAAAGAAAGTTTCCTATACAGGGGTTGCAGACATGGCGGTTCTAATGATGTACTTCTTGTTTTGATCTTACTCTTTTTTCTAGGAGTTATGGGTTATTATATTTCTTAACATTGGACGTGATCGTTTCTTACTAGGTTGCTAGCTACCGCTGCAACCCGGATAGCATGTTCTTATTTATCAAGGTTTATATGAGTTTGTCATTTCGTCTTTGGATTTCCATCCGTTTCAGTTTTAACCTACAATATAAATTTATTTGTACTAAATTTAGGCTTTCACACCGCTCAAGGCCCAGTAACTGAACCGGTAATGAGGGGTACTCTTGGTCTCCGAGCAGTTCATTTTTTTTATCTTGATATGACGATGACTCTAAAAAGGCGTAATATGTTTATTATCCTTTTTTTAGACATGTCTACTGAACATCACTTCACATTTGCACTATTTAAGCAATACACAACTGTTGAGCCGTATGTGGAACATTTTTTCTCGTCATTGATATTTAGCAACTGTTGAACATTTTAGAGCTATTAGTTATGTATCTTGAAATTGTTGTGCACATTTGGCAGCGGTATTGGCCTTGGTCATCACATTTGACCTTAGAAGCGTCACAAGGACACAACAGCCATAAAACATTTTTTGGCACCACGTGAGCTGTTTTGTCGCCGCCAGCAGATGTTTGAAATTGGCTTTTCGTTTTACAAACACTCCTAGTATAGCCAGGGCTAACCCCTGGTAATACGGTGTTTAAAAAGCTGGAAATACTTACGAATATATTGCCATTAGAAATTTCCGCTGGTGAGTCCGAACTTTTCCATGGTTTACCCTTTTAACTAGTTTTGTATGTTTGTAAATAAGCCAAGTTTCTCGCAAAACGTTAGCGGCTGCATTTTTGAGCTAAAAAATGAAATTACATTCAAATTGTACAATACTGACTCGAACAAACACGACCAAAACCACACGAACAAAACCACTAGAACAAAAATCACAACAAACATTAGAAATTAGTCTAAAATTAGGCCAGAAGTTGATTTTTTTTTTTAATTGAAAATAAACGCTATATCAGTTGATCATTTAAGACGTCGTAAAATAGCTACCGAGACTACTTCGACCTCGTTTTTGGCATAATCTGAATCCACCTTACAAGTAAAATCATCTTTTAAAAAGGAAGCTAATGGCGATTTTACCTTCCTTCTCAGTAATTTACCTCATGGAACTTACCTAAGTGAGCACATTTATGACTGGCAACCGAAATAAAGTCAAACCAATGCAATGAACTAAAAACGAGCAGAAATGAAGTCAAATAATTACTCAAGGTTATAACGAACAAAAAACCTCCATGAATAAAATAACTGAGACTCAACAGGAACAGAAATTACAATCAATAATCAAGTCAAACTTAAACTTCGCATCATTTGCGCTTGAATTGAATTGAAATGGATCCTGCCTCAGGAGGCTTCTTATACAATAATCACTATATCACTTGGTTCATATGCAGCTTTTCCGATTAATATCCTTTGTAAACTTGCATATCAGCTTAAATCCATCAGCTTTACGGCTAACAAAATGTATTTTAGCATTTTTTCCTGTATAACATTAAAAAATCCAAAATTGCCGAGACTTCCAGGATTGAATATCGTATATCATACGGCCATATAACAGTCAGTCCAGTTTAATTAGTGTTTTTGTCAATAAAATTGGTTATTATGGTTTCACAAAATTGGTTGTAATAGCGGTGAAGTAATAATATGGTTTCAGTTTTATTTCGAGCTGTGTGTTTTTATTTGTCATAACATGAACAAGAAAAATAAGGTAATCACTATAATAAACAAGATTACTGAAAAGAACTAATGAAAATAAATTTACTGTTTATTATATAAGGGTATTCATTCAAGAAAACACCAGAAATTTTGTATTTCTTAACGTTGTAAAAGAGAATATGCTTGAACATATTTTGTTTTCAATAAATAACAAAAGACGCTCTGGCCCTTAGAAGGTTTACAGGGCCTTAGCCATACTCCAGTTTGTGGTAATTTCTGTTCGTTTTAAGTTTGACCTAATTATTGATTGTAATTTCTGTTTGTTTGGGTCTTGTTTATGTATTAAGAGTGATTTCTATTCGGTTTTGGTTGGAATTATTATTTGAAGTTATTTGTGCTGATCTTTGGTTCAATTCAATTCACTTCTTAAAAGAGCTTTTCTTGAAAAAGTTATTTTTATAACTAACATCTGATCGTTTTTAATATAAATTGTTTTCAATCGTTAGTAAAACTTTAGATAAATAGTTTTTCAACTCATTTATTAAAGAGAGTTCTGATTTGTTGTTTAAAAACTAAGAATATGACGTTAAGAATCAGTAGACCCAGATTTGTTTCCTGCCTTGGCTTTCAGCCTTTAAGTGTGGTATATATAAAAAAAAAAAAAATGTAAATTTACAAAGGCACCACTTCTAATTTAAGGTCTATTTGGACGTCATGACATCAAGAAAAGGCTCAAATTGTCTGCTTTTAGAAGACAAACGACAATGAGAATCTATATATAGAAGCCTGCCGCGTGCCCCATACCTTTGTTAAAAAAAAAACAAAGGTTTGGCGATACGTATATCACAATGACGAAATATAAGCCGAGGTGTAACGAACCAAACAAATTGAAAATGACAGCGATAATGATTGGGCTTAGGATTTTGACATGGATAAGATCCTCAATACCTACCAGACTTTTGAAAATCAAAAATATGGACTGAATAAATCGTTGGAAGAAAAATAAGTTTTTTTTCCCACCACCTGAACAAGCAAAAAAAAAAAAAAAAAAAAAAAGTGGTCGTCAATGCCTTCCATATCTTTGAAAATCAAAAACCTGGACTAGATAAATCGTTGGAATGCAAAGAAGTTTTTGTCTCACCACCTGAACAATTGAAAGAAACAAAGGTTCGGTGATATGTCTTTCATAATGAAAAATGACAAGCGGAGGCAAAAGTAAAAGGTCCAACAACAAAAAAAATATATAATTTTTTAAAGGCACCACTTCTAATTTAAGGTCCATTTGGACGTCATGACATCAAGAAAAGGTTCAAATTGTCTGCGCTTAGAAGACAAGCGACAGTGAGAATCTTTATTTAGAAGCCTGCCGTGTTCCGAGTGCTACTATTACTATGTAACTATAATATGTTTTTTTATGAGGATAATAAATATTTATTGTGTTTTTAAGTTCAGGAGTTTTAGTTACGGAATGAAACTGTGAGATAACTCCAAACGATAAATGTAGAACTTTAAACACAAATTTGCAATAAGAAATCCCTCCCCCCACCCTACCAGCAACACCACTGTCCCTGGTTATCCAAATTTGATCTGCCAACTATCTGGTAAAAGATAACGACTTTGAAAATACTAATTGACTATTTATGGAGGTTTTAAAATAGAGAAAGGATAGGGAATCGCATCAAACCAGTGCCACTCAGAGGAAATTAGCAGAGGGTTCAATTGGAACAGTGGTCAAATATGGCTCTGAAGCATGGACGCTCCGAAAAGCGGATGAAGAATTGCTAGATGTTTTCCAGAGAAATTGCCTACGGATTGGTTTGGGTACCCTGATGACTGATCGTATTTCAAACAGTAGGCTATACGAAAAGTGTGGTTCAATCCCACTTTCTAGGGCTAAAATGAGAGAAAGGTTGAGATGGCTAGGGCACGTTCTGTAAATGAAGGATGACAGATTGCCAAAGATTGTCCTTTTCGGCAACCTGCTAAACGGAAAGCAGGTTGTCCGTGGTTAGGGTGGGAGGATGTCATAAGAAATGATTTAAAGGAAATGGGAACTTCCTGGGAGAGTGTAAAGGTGGGAGCTTTGAATAGATTGGGATGGAGGAGAAGCACGTGTAGCTGTATTGGCCTCAGGCGGCTTGGTGCTGAGGCAAATATGAGATTTTGAGTTCTAGTGCCCTTTTTAACTAATAAGAAAGATCATGACATCAAAGTTTCCGTTTTTGCCCATTTTTAGTAAAAAATTTATAAAATTTGCCCAAATTGGGTGGAATTGTCATAGAAAATTCTCATCTTTCAGTGGCATATACTTTAAGATGTTGGCGTATTTTGTGCCGTAATGTATGCATAGAGAAAATGTAAAATTAAAATGGGGAAACTTGAAATTTTATATGGTCAATTGCTGAAATTTAGTTGCCATGAATATACTATATTCCAGCTCACTGTCGCCGCACTAGTCTCACCTTCCCCTCACCATCATCAATGTTTGCACAGCTAGCACAGTTAAGTTCATGTAACAAAAATAATCAAAGTTTAGGCGAAAATAATCAATGTTTTGTTTTAAAAGAAAAAATAACTTGGTTCTCCATTATATGCCATAAATTGTAATATATTATTTAAGACCTGTCTTATAACGAGTATTGTCAAATTTTTGGAGATGGTGGCAAGATAGGATAATTTATCCAAACAAAAAAACTATCAAAGAGCAAAAAAATCAATGAAAAAACAACAAACAAGACTCCGGCCAGTAGGGTGAAAATTGATAAAAACCAAAACAACGCGTATATTTAGCCTGTATCAAAACTAGGCGTCTTCAGCACAAGAGAAACAAAGATAAAATAAAACCAAACTAATACTAAAAACCAATAAAACAACCACCAATAAACTACAATTGTCGCAACTAATCCACTTAGGGGAAAGAAGTTATTCGAGTTACTTCGATGAGAACACCAAAGCAACTTTTTTTTATACAGGCGAAATATTCACTTTGTTTTAGTTTTTTTTTTATTTATTTTCTCTCTACTGGCCGCAGTCTTATTTGTCGTTGTTTCATTGAGTTTTTTCTCTCTTCGATAGTTTTTTTTTGTCATGGCTGGCCAGTTCGGCTTAAGATCTTTCATTTATCCAAACAAATCCACTGGGAGGGATGAAACCATCTACGGAGAATTCCATTCTTGATTAGGTGATATTTATTCATTACTATTATTATTTTTTTTTTGCTGTTGAAACCTGATGTCATTATGCTTAGTCAAACGTCATTGACAAAACATCGACGGACAAATTACGTCATTATATTTTCTTTACGTAAGTTTTTCTAAGATTATCATTTGACCATTTTTTAATACAAACAGATAAAAAGAGCAGAATAATTTGATTATTTGGGGCTACAGATTTTGGTGTCCAAAGTTTCGATTAGTAGAATAAAAAGAAAATACGCTTACAATCCTTCATAATTTCTCTGTCACTGAACAATTGCTATTTATAGGATACAATTCTTCTCTTATAAAGCGTTTAAATATGGAAATTGAAGCAACTAGTATTTTGGAAGAGGCCAAAGGCCTCTTCCAAAAAATTGGAAAATTGGCCGCTGGTTTTTGTAAAGAAACAGTAGATACAGCAGGAGCACAAAGTGTCACGGAACATAATATAAATACTCTTGGCGAAGAAATAGCAGTTAATAACATAAACAATTCTGAGAATGTAATAACAAAACGGCAAACGAAAATTCAGGTAAGGGAACCGATCTATCGGAGAAAGGCAAACAGAAAAATATCCAAAATCAGATAAGCGATCAACATGATCAAGAGAATTTGGTGAAGACAAATCCTCGTAAAGATTTAGAAAGCTTGCCGGAAAAAAAGCGCAACTATCCTGAAAAGGTCCTTTACAGAGGCTGAGGGGGTATAAATAGTGACAACCAAGGGAGGGGGTATATGCGCGGCATAAACAGAGGCTGAGGACAAGCCTTTCACCCTAACATAAATAGAGGCAGTAAGTATGTTGGGGATAGAAGCAGAGGAGGTTTGGACTTTAACAGAGGTAGAGGAATATCTGACTCTAACGGAGGTAGAGGAAGGCCCGGCTACAACAGAGGTAGAGGAACGTCTGACTTTAACAGAGGTAGAGAAAGGCCAAACTTTAACCAAGGCCGAGGAAGGTCAGAGTTTAGGAGAAGCAGCAAGAGAAAAGAATTTAACAGTGGCAGTGGAAGGCCGTATTCTAACAGAGGCAGAGGGAGAGGAAGTAGCTATGAGGTATATGGAGGCAGTGCAAGCTATGCTAAAATTAATACTGAATTCAAGGGAAATTCTTTCGATATCAAAGTTAATAACTTCACAAACAGAGGCATAAGAAATGGAGAATTCAACAGAGGAAGAGCAAATAGCTATAGTAGGAACGTAGATAGGGAGAATGAGGGGGAGAGACGGAGCTATAATAGAGGAGGTTCCCAAACCGGCAATGTAAGAAATTTCCTTGTCAAGGGCAGAGGAACTAGAGAATTCAACAGAGGCAGAGGAAGGCAAGATTTTCAAAGGGGAAGAGGAAGCAGCTATAATAGGGTCGAGGAAGAGTAAGAACAAGCATTAGTATAAAAAAAATTATCCAAAGCAAATCCTCAGTGTATCAAAAGATTTGATTTTAAATTAATTGGAAGTATTTGAAACAAATTTTAACGTGAAAAAAGTGAGATATTTAATATTTTTTTCAACAAAACGGATTTACATATGTGGAGTGGTTTGTAGGATGCGTAGCTCCTTCGTATAATGTTATAAATTACACATAGGAATAGTAAAGAACAAACAGTAGGAAATCAGGCAGTGGAGTCACTAAAATATGACATCATACCCAGAGCAGCAATTTTTAAAAATATATTGTGTCATATTATCTTGTCAAAAGGTACCCGTGTTACATTATTATGCATGTATAATAATTCAGTTTTGTTGGAATTTGTATTTCATTTTAATATTTCGGTTACTATAGGTTAGAGCTCGTTCTTTACTAAGATTTTTTGTAAAAGGTCATTCTATTTATATTTTTTTGTTTTCTGATTAAAAAAGGCACTAGGACTTTTAAATTCCGTTTAAATGAGCCCTCTCACAACATTCAAGGACCGCTTGATCGATACGATCACCCCTGGTAAAAAAAAGGCAAATAAACAAGCACCCGTGATTTTTCTTCTGGCAAAAAAAATACCGATTTCCATATTTTTGGAGATAGGGGTTTGAAACCTCTACAATAAGGTTCTTTGATACGCTGAAACTGAAGGTGTGATTTTCATAAAGATTCTATGACTTTTGAGGGATGTTTTCACCTTTTTACGAAAATAGGGCCAATTTTCCCAGGCTCGTTACTTTTGATGAGTAAGACTAAACTTGATAAAACTTAAATATTTAAAATCAGAATAAAAATCTAATTCTTTTGATGTATCTTTTGATATTAAAATTCCGGTTTTTAGAGTTTCAGCTACTATTGCGACGAGTCGCTCTTACTATACAGTTCGTTACTACTAACTCTTTGATACTTCAAAAAAGCTTCTTCTTCTTCTTCATCTTGCTCTTGTTCTTTGCTATTTTTGTGAGTTTTCCGGCTTTTCATTGATATCACCCCAAGTCACTTTTTGTTATAAACTTTTACTTTTAAGATTAACCGAATTAATATCTTTGAATCAGTTTGAGTAAATTACACACAAGCAAAAGCCTACGGCTTTTTCTCAATTTGAATACTAAAAGACGAACCAAAGAGAATAAAGCAGCAAAGTGTGTCAATTATGGCACCCACCAGGGAAGCAACTTCTAAAAAATATTTGTGTTCTATAATCCTGTCAAAAAATAAGTGTGTGACATCATCATGTATATAATAATTTATTCTAAAATTTCAGTTACTGTGGGCTATAGCCCATCTTTTAATAGAAAAATTTTGTATTTGATAGTTTATAACCAATGGCTATGACGTCGTTCGTCACATTGTATGTGGAAATACAATTTTTCTTAAAAAATTTGATTTAATTTAAAAGATCGTTATTTCTTAATTACAAAAGGCAAGATTGTGGACGCAAAAAATCGGTGTTTCTGCCGTATCCCCTAAAAGCCAGTAATTCACCGCCGGAAAGAAAACTGGACGATATATACTAAGCTTCAAGCTTTTGGTTTTCTTTTTTAAGGTTCTTGAATTGTTGTTATCCCTTGTCAAAATAGAGAATCACCATTTGTAATAATTAAGTATAACATAAACTATTTAAAATAGGGTCCTTCAAAACCTGCATGGCACAGTGGAGAGCGTGTTGAAATTCTTCTTCGAAGGTCTCAGGCTCAATTCCTGGGGCAGGCAATCTTTATACGTTTGCCAATTTAAAGTCTAAAGACAACTTCTATTATTAACCACTACATGATATCTTCTTGACTGACACCATTTATTATCGATGCTTTATGTAATTAATTAAAAAACCTTTTTCTACAAAAAAAGTTTTTCAATGAAAAGAAAAGAACTCCATTAAAAAAAAATGAGCAAAAATAAATTCAAATAATCTACCAAGCATAAAACTACCACAAATCAATATCGATAAATAATTGAAACCCAAAACGAACAGAAATTACAATAAATAACCGACTAAAACTCAAAACGAGCAGAAATTAGCATAAGTTGGGCTCAAAACCCCAGTAGGAACGCATTATTGACTCCGGACGGAAGTCCATATATGGGCATAGAATCCATCTAAGTTTATTGATCAACGAAGGGGACTAGATTTCTGGAAAATTGATTGCATAATCGACGGGGAATTCTATATTGATTTACGAAGGGGACTAGATTTCTGAAAAATTGATTGCATAATCGACGGGGAATTCCGTATTGATCTACGAAGGGGACTAGATTTCTGGGAAATTGGTTACATAATCTACGGGGAATTCTAGAATCTAACAGGACAGGATCACGTGTCTCTATCTAGGTCAATGAACTTACGTAAGGTTTCACTTACATCACAATTCAGCCTTGAGATTTTGTTTATAATGGACATGCGTTGAGGTTAAATTATCATACCGTCTCAAGACATCACGGAGAGAACATTAAATATTGATGACTTGGAAGCTTTAGCTACACACATTTATAATGTGAGTTCTGTTTAGTAAATTTTCTTAGGTTTTTCCAAATAAAATCATTTTTGTAGTCCCCCTCCTACATATTCAAATTCAGGTATACCCCCCCCCCCCCCTCCCCAAAAAAAAATCTCCACTATGCGATGTTTATAGTCGTTAGAAATCATAAAATACGCTCTTTTTTTTACCGTTAACGGTAAAAAAAACGGTACGCTCTTTTTTTTTTACCGTAAATCCCCCACCGTTAACGATTTTAATTATTTCATTGGAAATAATTCCTTTTTTGATAAATATATGTAATTTTTCAACTGACATCCGTCAAGAAGTGTCAACTGACATCCGTCAACTCTTAGGCATTAATATGCCGATCCCCATATGACATTAAGCCGCTAACCTGACTTTATCAGTTCAGTAAACAGGTTAAAACCTTAATTATTGAATCCTGTCAAATGCACATTCGGCAGGCTAAATTCTCGTGAATTTCCACTTAAACATTACAGTGGTTTCACAGAAAAAGATACTTTTTTCCATTCAAATTAGCGATATATCTTTCTACAGTAAATCTTATGAATTTCTAGGGGGACAGGGGGGGGTAGCTGTTGCTTATGATAAATATTTTCACATGGTAGATGTTTTCCATTTTGAGTACTCAGTGTTTACATGGGGGGAGCTGGGTTAAGAAAAAGATACATACCTACCATGAGAAGGTTTATTGGAACGCGGGTGCTTTTAAATGATATAAATTGATACATCCTTTGACCCTAGAGGAATAATGTGCAAATATATGCATTGCGTTTCTAGACATGTATTTAAATTTTTTCTAAATGGTAAAAATAGGATTTCTAAGCTTTTCGGGTTTATTTCCTGCATGGAGTGTATTTAACTTTTTTTCTAAATGGTAAAAATAGGAGCTACTGACTGGCGCGATATATTTCTCCCAAATTTTACTTTTTGCTTTGCTGAAAAGGGGGGATGGCTTTCTTGGGACAATGAGAGATGCTTTCTAGACAAAATTATGCCTTACAATAAATTCTGTAGAAGGGGGTACTAATTTTTCTTCTGTAAAAAAGGATTCATTATTATATACTAAATATTTTCTTCTTTTTAAGGACGATTATGAGAAATGCCCCATCCATCAAAGAGGGCTAGGGTTAATGATAAAACCCCTGTGAGGGCGTCAGTTGTGAAGTACGACACTTGGCCGAAACCCTCCAAACAAGCGATGCCTGGACAAGATCCACACCATCGACCTACCACGCTGCCTGACCAAGCCACAGTCCAATCCGAGCAGGCTCTAATGCAGCCTGGTAGAAAATTAAAGAGAGAGTGGATGGCTGCTCATAACGCCACTGCTGCACAAGATTATGAGGTTGCCCCCTATCAAGCATTGCCGGGCCCTTCACGACCAATGCAAGACGAGAATAATGTGGCCCCTACAGCCCTCAACATGCAAATTGCTAATCTAATGGAAGTTTCTATATTTTTATTTCTCGCTAAAGATTTTCCCCCCAAAGGAAATTTGAAGACAGCACATGCGCTGCGTATTTTTTTGTCTACTAGATAATTCGCTGAGATAGCATAATGAATATTGCAAATTCAATAGCGATGTCATGATTTTCACTATTCTATTGTGTGTGTGTGTGTGTGTGTGTGTGTGAGCGGCGCATGCGCTGATTTTTTTTCTACTAGATGATTCGCTGAGATATTATAATGAATATTGCAAATTCAATAGCGATGTCATGATTTTCACTATTTTATTGTGTGTATGTGTGTGTGTGTGTGTGTGTTTGTGTGTGTGTGTGTGTGTGTGTGAGCGGCACAAGGGCTGCTTATTTTTCTCTCTACTAGATAATTCGCTGAGATAGTATAATATTGCAAATTTATGAGTATTAAAATTCAATTTTTTAACTGAAAAATAGTTTCAATATTGTTATTGATATAGAAATAAATACAAGATGTCAGTTTTTTGAAAATAACCAAATGGTACTATGTGTGCACAGATAGTGCTAATGCTAAGCGTGTTTTAAATGATATGTAAATAATGAAGCAATTTTAAAAATAGGGTGATTTAGACACTTTGAAAATAAGCTATTTTCTTTTATAGACTGGATTGGTTCCATATTCTCGGTCTCCTCCCTCATCAGTTGAAGAAGAAACAAGTCAAGAACTCATTGACACGCATATGGGGTTTCATAGCATTCAGGACACAAAAACATCAGCTATCGATGATAATGAATGGCACGGTATTGTTAACTCTGATAAAATGCCTTCTGATATTGACAATTTTTTAAAGTAATTATTGCAATGTAGATAATAGCACAGTTGAGCAAGGTAATGTAGCTAGTTCAGAGGGGGACTTGCCATTGCTAAGTCCGAATACATTACAAATTTTATATGATTTTGCCAATGAGTTAACTGAGAACCCTCCCCCCACTGATTTAATAGACATAGTTCCTATTCAATCAAATGAAATCACTTCGATGGATTCTCACAACCCATTTATTGATCAAAGTGGGGGAGGGGTGATCATATACAAGAGGGGGAGGGTAATGATATACAATTTACAACACTACCAGAATTTCATCAAACAAATTCGATATTAAATACAATAGTCGTTTATACTGCAACCTTTGGGGATCCGTTTAATTCACTTATGGGGGAATTTTATAATCGACCCTATAGATATTGTTCATGAATATGCAGAAAAAATTCGTGCACTTTTAGAAAACCAGATTCAGGTGTGGGGAGGGGGGTAGGGACTCTATTAAGGTTTAAATTGCTTTAAAAATATTTTATTTGAATGAGGGAAAAAGCAAAGTATATGATCATTATGCACACACCGAGATGTTGGTGGTCTATCCTCATTTGGAAAAATATGAAACAGTTTTTATGCAGTGGATAGACAACATTATCACGCATCTCGAAAATTATAATGAAAATGGTAGTGGTTCCGTAGTTATATTTATTGAAAATTTTAGTGTAAATATATGTAAATTGGAAAAAAATTTTATTTTAAGAGGGGGTGGGCCAGAGTCTATAGTTTTAAAATATAATCCCGATTTAGAAGGATGTCAGGCGTTCAACGAATCAGTTTCGAAACAGGCCAAAAATGTCTCATGTACGCTTTCCTCATATCGGCTTTCGAACCTATATAAAAACAAGCTTCAAAGAAAAATTTGGAATACTGGGCTGTACATGGGAAAGAGGGATCTGATTTTCCCCCTGTAGATTTCTCATGTTTAGAGGGAAAATTTCCAGTAACTCTCAGGTCGATTGATATTTTTGAAAAGGCCAATACACATTTAAATATCGGCGTTACTGTACTCGAATATGAAACAAAATTTGAGGATGGAGCACATTCTAATAAAAAGGGGGTGGTATTCCCAACAAGGGGCCCGTCGATTGAATTGGTGAAGCACTGGGTTTGGTTGTAGTATACACCACCTAGTGAACCCAATTCAATTGGCCATTTCAATCCAATTACGGATGTCAGTAGAGTTCTAGAAGGGGGTAAGAAAATGGGGTTATGTTTCTACTGTCCAGCATGCCTGTCTAGATTTCGTATTGATTTAAAGCTACAGAATCACATGAAGCATTGTAGACGTCACGGCTGTGAATCAGTGGAAACAGTTTCGACTGACAGGGCCATTTTAAGATTTAAAAAATTTCAGAATACGCTCCTGCAAAGCAATAAAATAAGTTTGGATTGTTAAGCTAGGCTAGTAGATGTGAATGACCCCCGATTTCCGAATCGAATCAAAGAACATCAGGCTAATAAGGTTTCCTATGCCCACGCACATAGAGACAGATCTAACACAATGCAATTGTTAGAAATAGTCGAAACATTGGATGAGAATGAGTGCATGATCAAGGCATTAACTAAATTAATTGTCACTGTAAATGGAACTATGTCTCGTTTGAGAAATACTCATTTCCCAATGTTGTTTTCCACAGAGGATCGTCTGGCAATCAAAAACCAAAAAATATGTTGGGTTTGTAAGGGGGAATTTGAAAAGAGGACTAAGGGGAAAGGGACTAGGGGGGGGAAGAGGGGAGAAGGGGAAAGTCAGAGATCCTAATCAACTGTGGCAGGAAATATTGTCAGGGGGTAGTAATTTTCGTGGTGTAGCACATCAATCTTGCAATGTGAAGGTCAGCCAGCAGTTTTTTATACCCGTTTACATTCACAATTCAAATTACAATTTAAAATTTATTTTACCGGCTTTGGCATGTATGCACAGGAAGGGAGGGGGAGTAGATAGTCCATGGGTAAACAATTCATTTACCTACAATATTATCCCCAAATCAGCTGAGAAGCTAGTGCTTCTAGAGTTGAAATGGCAGGTAGTGAATAATGGACATACAGGCTGGGATAAAATTCGGTTTTTAGATTCATATAGTTTTTTCCCCAAGGCTTTGAGTCAATTGATTCAAGTGCAGAAAAGCGAAAATTTTGATAGTTTTTCTCTGCTTAAACATCGCTTTCCAGACAGTGAACCTACTGACCTGTAAAGGCATATATGCATATGACTATTACTGTTCTGGCGCACGGTTAAGCGAGGAGAAACTACCTCCAACTGAAGCTTTCTATAATTCACTTACCAATAGTGAATGCACTGCCGAGGAATATGAATTTGCCAAGAGGGTATGGGATAAGGGTAATTGTAAAAATGGGTGGGAATATTGTAGAATGTACTTGGCCAGTGACGTACTCACTCTATTAGATATTGTCTGTAAAAACACAGATCAAATTTATTCAGAATTTGGACTAGATATTGGCTACTATATTTCCACACCTCATTTTGTGATGGACTTGATTCTAAAAATTAGTAGGGAGGAAATAGGGTTGATCACTGATGTGGATCAACACCTTTTTGTAGAAGGATCGATGAGGGGGGGGGGGGAAGTTTTTCATGGAGATCGCGTTTTAACAACGGATCCAACTGGACAAGACACTGGTCTAAAGTCTAATGCAGGTTTCCTTGACATGAACTCATTGTACCCCTCGGCAATGTCTCACTACTCTTTATCGTGTGGAAATTATAAATAGCTTGAGAATCCTTGTGAGATCCCCGACATTCACACTGTCGAGGACAATGGGCCACAAGGATGGTTCTTTGAAATTGACAGGCACATACCATTGGAACTTCACGATTTTGTCAAAGATTTTGTATTTCCTTGTGTCAATAGACCAGTGACCAAGGACTCACTGAGTCCATACTATCGATCTAGGGTTGATGATATGGGCATGCACTGGACCCCCTCCAAGCAGAAACTGATTGAAGATCTAGACCCAATACATAATATTGTTGTTCACCATGTGATTTTGCGATGGATGGTGAACAATGGTTTCAGGGTCACAAAAATACACAGGGCCCTGAAATTCAATGTGAAACCATACTTGAAAACGTTTATTGACACCTTTGTCGGTAAACGCTCAATGGCAAAAAGTAATGCTGAAAAGAAAATATACAAGCTTATTTTAAATTGAGCTTTTGGCAAAATGTGTGAAATTGTACGAAATAGATAACGTTGTGACTTTGTAACATGCCCCCAAGAATGTGCACGAATCATAGCCGATCCCAATTTTACAACATTCACGAGCATAGAGCCAAACATGGTTCTTCTACATAGGAAAAAAAGAAATGCTGTACTGAACAAGAATATAACGGGAGGTAGTTCAGTACTAGAAATTTCCAAAAAGCTCATGTTGGCATAATTTTACAATGTGTGTAAGGTACAATGGCCAAGGGAAGGGGAGGTTCAAGTTTATTATGGAGACACAGATTCTCTGCTGTTAAAAGTTAAAACCAGGGATTTATTAAATGATTTGGCAAAAGGGGTGCACATCAGCTCGTGGATAGATTTCACTAACTGGAATGCGTCCCTCTACCCCAAGTTGGTGAAACGTCAAGCTGTCAATCAACTACTAATGTTAAAATCAGAGACGGGGAGCGATTTAATATCCAATGGGATGTTCCCCGGTCCTAAAGTTTATTGTGTAGATACATACAACAAGGATGTAAAGTGGCACCTACACACTTCGTAAAAAATAATTTCAACATGAGTGTCTACAAAAACTGTGTAGATAGTTGTCTAGTGCCAAGAGCAATGGTGCTAGCAATTCGATCTCTGCAGTATAGAAACTATACTCTTAGAGTTGAAAAAAATGCCATGTCATATATATCTGACTATGAGTGTCTACAAAAACTGTGTAGATAGTTCTCTAGTGCCAAGAGCAATGGTGCTAGCAATTCGATCTCTGCAGTATAGAAACTATACTCTTAGAGTTGAAAAAAATGCCATGTCATATATATCTGACAATGTCTTTGTGCTCGAGAATGGTGTAAAAGTACTCCCCCACGGCCAATATCGAATTTCAGACCGAGTTGAATGTGTAGACTATCGCAACCAGCTCGGTCTGGATAAATTAACTTAAATACTCAAATAGTACAACCTAACCTAACCAGTAGCGGCTAATGTATAAAAAATTCCCCCGCCCTCTGCGCGTTCTCGGGGGGGGGGGGGGTCCCACCAACGGTCGGCCTTCGGCCCGTGGCTCCCGCCCGCAGCCGGCTTTCGGCCCGCGGCCCTCGGGGGTGGAGGGTATTCTCATCTTTTAAATTCAAAGTCTAGAAATTTTTTCAACTGTTCTGCGATTGCTACTGTTCGTGTTGTAAGTTGTTTATGTCAATAAGTGAAAAATGTTGTTCTTCATGCTATTGTTGTACAAATAGTTTGTGCTATTGCTATTCGTGCTGTATTTTAAGTTGTACAAAATGTGTGTAATATTGTTGTTCTCGCTGCTTTACTAATAGTTTGTACTATTGTTGTTCTTGCTGTACAAAAAAAGTTTTTGTCAACAAATGAAATATGTTTTTGTTGTTCTTGTTGCATAAATGGTGTTGTTGTTAATAAATGAAAAATGCTGGTGTTGCTATTTGTGATGTATTTTAAGTTGTTTTTGTCAATAAATGAAAAAATATGTTTTTGTTGTTCTTGTTATTGAATAACATACTAGGTAGACCTAAGGGAAAATTATTATTTATTCATTAGACAAGTATGGTTTACAGTTAGTTGTAGACCAACTATTCTCAACAGTAGCAGTATGTATCAATCTAAAACACCATTCAGATCGTTTCTGTGTGGGCCGTTAATGTCAGGTTAAACGTTTAGAATGTTTATTAAAAATTCAGAGATGTACGAAAAAGGAATTTTCAGAGAAATCGATACTACTAGCAGACTCATAAAACCATTAATTATTGACTGAGTGTCAAAATTAATAAAAAAAGTACTTTTATATAGAACAAATTCAACTACACAGATATTTCATAGCATCAAAAGGATCTTACAACATTTCACAGAATCGAGAGACTACTATTGCCATCTACAGACCTATAGCTTTAGACGGCAGCACAGTCACTCAGACACACACCTGTAGTGTGAGAGACATGCAAAAAAAAACAGCATCGAGAGACTACTATTGTCATCTTCACACCTATA